>OMNW01003205.1:2159-15959 GCA_900303245.1 Selene dorsalis
CCCCCCCATCTTGTTAGCACCCGAGGGGGAGTTCTATATCACACCGTGTAACCTGTGAGCCATCATTGCCTGTTTACGCTTCACACAACTCAACGTTGGCTGAAAATCTTCAAAGGGACTCACTATGCTCCCACTTAGATAATATGTTCCACTATAAATGGGTCTTCCATTGACATTTAAATACTATTCCATCCTCATCACTCGGCACAATGCAGAGGAAATGCGTTTCTTTAATACCACCTCTCCTCTCTTCCTTCCAGTTTTCAACGGTACCAAAATATTAGTATTAAACCCCATACTCACAGAGTATATAACTGCTCTTTTTCCTCCTCATTTATTGTCGAGTCAGAGGTACTGGAAGAAAGTCACATTTAACTTTATCTTCCATGGTCAATCTATTTAACACTGTAAGCAGACCGAAATGGTTCGAGTGAAAACGTCTGGGGAAATATCAGGGGCTGGGAAGACGTCCAATGATGCTGTGATTTATGGTTTCATTACTGCATCTACCAGGAAAGATCCCTGTATGAATCTCTGCTCTGAACATCTCCGTGCGTCATAGCAGAGATTAACATCACTCACACTAAAAAACACAAGTAGGTTGAAGGGCAGAGAGACGTATAGCTGTGAGGTTTCTACTTCATAGAAAGCAGAGAGTTGGTAAACTAATTAATATTTTCAGGTCATGCGAGCAGATAGAGAGAAAACGACTAAATTTACATATCGGTGCAGTTGGCATGTAAAGGTTCTTCTTCCTACTGTCATACAGTAGCTCAGTGTCAGAGGGGACTAAGAGAAATATGCCAACTCTGCTGGAGAAATCCAATTCAGACAGATTGTATTTTTTTCTTTTTTTTTTTACCCATAAAACATTTATGCAATGAATCACTTAAGATATCGAAATACCTGAGAGCTGGGTGGGTGCAAAGAATAGAATTCTATTTTATTCCTCTGAAAACACACTGTCATATAACTTACTTTCGGAAATGAAAGGAGTGAGGACGAATACATAATACATTTGAAAAGGGCTGAGCAGAGAGGATACATATCACAGGTACTCATTCAAAGCTATTAGTTTCTTATTGAACTATGCATCAAAGTGCTGTCTTCAAAAGGCCAACAGATTGGGCTATCATTCTGATGTGCAGGTCTATAATTTGGACATTTTTGCTTACACTGTGTCCTGGAGTAACCAAAAGTTTTCCAAATGCCACCGGAAATATTTCCCTTGGTAACGACAACCCTGTTTCGCCTCTTTGATTCTCTTTTGCGTTTTGATCTGAATGATCATTTTTGACACTGAACACCATCACAGCAGCCACGAATGGCTCCTGCACAATTGTGATGCTATCTCATCAGACAGACACAATGTAGTCAAACCTGTGTCTGTCGTAGTTCCAACAACTGCAGGTTTCCCAGGAGGTGAAAACAACACTGAGCTCTCCAACACCCAACTCTGCCCCGGTCCTCAGGACCACATGGCACACGGGCACAATTAACAACCAGCTGGTGAACGTAGTGGAGCGCTGAGCTCCTCTAGAGACACACATTTCCCTGAGGAGTTGGTAGAGACCAAAACAGGGCCAAAAGGAGAATATTGGACTTTCAACAACCCTGACTACTAATTGACATTTGCCAGATGGCCAGAAACATGACTCCAAATGCTTATGCTGCTTAGTGCCTTTTGGGTGGATAAATAAGCAACTCTTAGCCATAATAACTTCATAAGGTGATTATGTGTCAATGTTGGGGCGCCTGAGGGAGCCGAGCTGCTCTGTGGCCAAAACTACAATTAATACAGCTTTGACTTTAGGTTTAGAGACGAATAAATAAACAGTAAGTATGTGACTTTGGTTGCCAAAGGCATATCTGCTTAGTTGTCTCATTAACATTTAGAAAACATAATTACATTTGTATTATTATATATGTCTGTGTGTGTTATGAGGACAGGTAGCAACAGAGCCCAGACTTGTTTATTCGTTGTCAGCTTCTGGTAAACTAAGGCCATATTTCTATCCAGTGGATATTTTGTGAAGCAGACAGAAGCAGAACACGGACATCACACTGTTTGTCACCGCAGGCACTTTGTTGATCCTGACACCGGAGTTCAGGTTTTAAAACCCTAAGAAATCATGACAGACATTCAAAGTGAAATTATATAGCAGAGTGCAGAGAAAACACGGCCGCAGCCCCGAGTCTGAGAACATCTTGTCATGTGACTCCACGTCCACGCACAACAAACATGAGGATCAGTGGATTATAGACCTGTTTACACTCCGCTTTTACTTCACTGATTGCACAATAAGTTTATTGTGTGCTTAGAGAGCAGAAATTACCGTGTAACAAAGGAGAAAACTTCACCAGCTACACACTATTAAGCATTAGTTAAGCGTTATTAAATACTTTATAGTAAAGTATCTTCCTAAATTGATAGTAATTTGTATATGACTATTGATAAATAGGTTCAGCTATAATGTGATTCTTATGATTTTATTTTCATACTTAATGAATGATGTCTTCAGCCTTAATAAATCAAGTAAGTTAATAACCAGTTAAACACCAGTTATTCAGGAGATATGAGTGGTCCGTAAGATGTCTTATAAAGTAAATGAACAAACTATTTAGATATAGTGTCAGCAAAAATACGAGCCACATGACCTCCTACGTGCAGACAGCTGCATTAAAATAAAGTGTTTTTGTTCTGTGACACAAGTGACTGAAATCTGGCCTGAACCGCCTCCTTGTGTTTAGTCATGCATTCATCCATTAGGTTACACTGGCCCCGCCGCAGCAACACAAGAAGCAGGTCAGTCATTAAACTATTGACCAGAAATCTGTTTATTATGCGCTTTTAATTAGTGTGGAAAAAATAGTTGATTAATCAGTCAGTCTAACGAAAACAATTGACAAAAAAAAAAAAACAACTAATAATTGTTCCAGTCATTTATTAGGAAAGAAAAATTACATATTCCATCCACTCAGCTGTGATGTTTTGCTGCTTTTATAGTTTGATTTAATTCAAAAATATAAGTTTTGGGGAGGCTTTAAACACAAGTTGATAAAATGACCACACCTTTACCTGTAGTAGACATGGAGCCGTCATAAAAGCATTACAGAAGGCCATGTCCTCAGTCTCTACAGCTGAGCACTGTTTAAATACTATTACAGTTTACACAGACTTGGTGAAATCGTGTTGTGTTATGAACTTCCTGTTTTGCAGCCCTAGTTCTTTACACCTCAAAACCTTTCATGCAACATTGATAAAGTCAGAGTGTAAGCAACTGTTACAGCAATTTTAACAAAATGCTACAGAGATGTTTTACTAATGTGGACCGACACCTGGCAAGGGTTGTTTGGGAAAGCATTTTTACATCTTTTTGCGGCTCCTCAAGGACAGCAGCGCTTCTTGCAATAAGTTATCATTCTTTCAATATGAGCAAAGCCTTTGACACAAGGTTATGTTGGTTTTCCCTCCCCCGATTTTAGCCCAAAGCAATGGATCCTACAGACACAGAGGACATGTGTAGGCATGCTTCACTGTGACAGCTCCATCTGGACTCCCCATGCGGACCTTCTAATGATCACAGAGTGGGATTTTCTCTCAAGGACCTAGTGCTGCCTCCTTAAACACTGACCAGAGTTGACTTTCCCCAACCTTTAATCTGGATTTTTTTCTTCATCGTCTTCAACTGTGAGGCTGAAAGATGATGTGTAGCCAAAGTGTCTGAGGAGTTGTAGCTTTTGATCTTTGTCTTGGTGAAATGTACACGACAGGATATGTTTTACTCTGTCCATCTGTCTGTCTCTGTGTGTGTGCGTGTGTGTGTGTACGGTGGCTCTGTGGTTTGATTGAGATAAGCAACAGCAGCGCTGGTTATGGTGGACCATTAGATGAGTATCCTTGGGCTCCTGGACTCCTCTCATCACTCTTGGGTGGCTGCCTGTCCCTGGGCAGTGTTGGAGCTGTGCAGGTCTCTGCTTGGTTCCATTATTTATGACTCTGTCAATCTGACAGGTCGCTCCACCTGTGCTATTCAGCTCGCTACAGCGAATGTCAGTAGAACATGTAGCAAAAGATAAAAACACTTGTTTACAGGAAAAAAAACTGTAACCTCACTTTGCTCTGACTTCATGACTGAAGAGTCGTGATGATGGCAAACACTGAACAACCTTTCACAATCATCACATCAAACATGACTACGCCATACTTCAGTATTCCTAAAAATGTAAGGATACCGCAACAACACACAGGATTCATATGGTCCTGACTCCACTCTAGGAAGCTGTAGGAGGGGTTTCATGCTGACCCACACAAGACCAGGACCAAGAGGTTGATGTGACTAATGGATAGTGATCTGGCAGGTCTGAGGCCTTTGGCAGGCTCGGGACTCGGTTTGAGTGATTGTTCTGACCTGCCTATCCATCAGTCAAAATGTGACAAGACGCAAGCTCTCTCCAAAGAGAGACAGCCCTGACCTGTGAGGAGGGAGTCAGTGTCTCCCCTCCACCAGCAGCCTCATAAGACATTCACGTCTCCATACACGGCTGAGGAGACAGGACGGTCCTGCTGAACCATGAGAAGAGGTGTCCCTGCTGGATTCCTAATTTGAGATTTTGGAGTAAAGTGCGGATGAAGGACGCTATTACAACCGAGAGCACACCTTGTATAAAGAATGACACAGACAGGTAATTTGACAAGCAAAGTGCAAACAAAAGTGACAGTGTAAGTTCAGGTAATATATTTGTGTTATAAATGTCTTCTCTGAAAACAACTTTGTAATGTTGATGCATTTCTTTACATGATGAATCGAGCCACCACCGGCTCAGAGGTCTCAGTAAAATTGCATCTGCACGAGTCGAGACGCAGTAGGGCTGCATGCAAATGAAACAAGGTGTATTAATCAATACTGTATTTTTTGCCACTAAGTGAAGTGTTAACTATTGCACTATTTCAGGAACACAGCATTTCAATAAATATTTGATTACGTCGAAACAGAATACACGCGCGTTTGACAAGAAAAATCCATCACAATTTTTTGGTTAATGCAAATGGCATTTACTCTGCTATTAATGAGGGAGGCGCCAGTGGAGCCGCTTACAACTGAGAATCACATCAACACCTTGTTTTTTGACGTGTCTGTGTGACGCTTGTCGACATGAAAATGTGAGAACAACAACGACAACAACACCAACAACAGGAAACCTAAGAGAGTTCAGGAAGAGTGCTGTGTCGGAGAAAACACTAAAAACATGGCCCACTTTGAAAAAACCAAGACATACTTAAGACTGGGATGAACACCATCTCCACTTTTGATAGCCTGCCACATTGCTATGGTTACCTTAAGGACATTGCAGCGCTGCCTCGCTGTCAATACGTCGTGAATTAATAATTTGGTAATTGTTTGTAAAGAGTGATTGCAGGAGAATGGCTGAATTGTAAATGAGCTGGCTGTAGACTGTTAAGTACCCAGATGGCTCGTGTGTATTTATAGGGGATCGACTGACAAAAAGCATCTAGGGCCCTATTTTTGTAATAATGAAATCACACATGAAGTAGTTACAGTTTGAAGCAGCTAACGACGCCAATTCATTTGAGACATGCTGATTTTCTTCCCATCATCCTTTGGTTATTCACTTTTGATATTAGTAGAGCAAAAAAAAAATCTATTATGATTCAGCCTTTTTGCAGCATTAGTTAAACCAAACACTCTCAAAATACTGTACAAACTGTAACACAGATTGCACAGCACAATTGACCATCTGTTGATGTGTAAATAGCCCCCACAGGACAAAACCTTGTAAAGAAAAGTACAAGGCAAGAGGACTTGAAATGAAACACATGAAATCCTGCTGCCGTCTCCACGAGCTCAGAGTCGGTTTAATTCCAGATAAAATAGAAAAAAAAGTCATGCTTAAATGCCTGTCAGACATTATTTATGTTATGATTCATTCATAATGTATGAGGTGATGAAAATGAAAATGTCGGGCTGAGACACGAGCCTCTGTGTAAAAAGGTAATATGGCTCTTAGCGCAAAACATGCAGTCATTTGTACAAATGCAATTGTGTACGTATGCATGTGCGCACATGTCACAACACTGATACAAATCTTTATCTTGTTCCCGACAGCTGTTAGATACAGCTGCTGTCATATCAAACATGTAAGTCTGAAATTAGTGTTGCCATGTGTTGATAATGTGATTTCAAAGCACAGTGGTGTGTGCAGTGGGTGAACACACACCGTCACTGTTTAACGTGTAAATGCCTGAGAGTTCTCACACAGATTAAGCCAACAGGTAAGGCCCGGTATTACATGTGCAACACTACATAGAGACCAGGTCTGATGTAACCCAGAGGGAGTTATCTGAAGTCAGGCGTCTGGGTTTTTACTGCTCACAGCCATTTTTAAGGTGCTGGAGGAAAAAACAAAAAGATAACTTAGGCAATTAAGTGAAGCTGAGGTGGACGGGCTACAGCAGAGGCTGTCATGACTGAGCACTCAAACCTGAGACAGCTGTCAATTAGAGCAAACACCTTGAAGCATGCACCATTTAGGACTTACTAAAGAAGCATCAGTGATTTGTAAGAAGAACTGCCATCATGTTTAAAACGCGAAATGATCCATTATCTATACCTGTATACACTGATCATAGGCTGTGATTGACTCACCTTTGATGTATTATGATGTTAATTGTTATGTCTGTGTGGGATTTGGCATTAAGCTTCTATTAGAAAACTGAGGCATCTTTCCTATTTTCCTCAGTACAAACTAAAATTAGAGGTAGCTTCATGACCTTCTCCGTGCACACGTTCAGCCCATGAAGTCCTGATAAAGGCCTCGAGTATTTAAGAAGAGAGTTATAATAACACAAAGCTCTCCGAGTTCCTTCATTTCCAAGCTAAAGAAGCACAAACACAAAGTAACACTTATGTAACCCCGGATTCAAACATTCAGCCATATTCTTCCCACTAGTGCGGCTCCGCAGTTAGCTTAATCGGGATTGATGGTACAGCACATTGGGTCTAAATTTAGTCTCCCCAAGAACATTCCTCTCCTTGCCATTGCTGTGGGGCGAAGCTGAGGTTTTCAGATCCTCCACGGTCACACGCACAGGATGGGAGGCAGTGGAGCTGAAATGCACTATGTCACACTCTGCCCCCCCCCCCATGCCACACTCTGCGTTTCTTCCTTTCGTTTTCTTTTTTTCTCCCCCTCTCCCTCTCTTTATCTCTCCATGCACTTGGATTTTGTGGATCACTTACTCAGGGAAAACCCCCTGAGGAAACAGGGTTCTGTGTTCAGAGGTCTAATTTCTAAAATCCACTCTTATGCGGATCAGCTGAGATGTAAAGCACAACTCAAACTGGATCATTAATGGTGTAGACACATCACAAGTTTGACACATCATACAAAAAAAACCCAACACATTCCTCAACATGGATATATCGTGCTGCACAGCTTTAGTGGGACTCTGGGGAGATATTCCCCATTTTTTTAATTTGCATCTGTGCCTTGCTAAAAATTACAAAACATAAAAAAGCACGCTGAGAGAAGCTTCAGGCAAACCATTATTAGTTTGCCATGATTTGATTTGCAAGACAGAAACAGTAGCAAAAGCCATCTCATTATAGAACGCATTTTATATTTGGGATATGCCTCTGGCCTTTAGCATAAACAGGCAGTTGTTCTGCTTTTGTGCTGTGGCCAGGGTATGCAACAACAAAAAAAAACTATATCAAATAAATGCTAAATAACTCTATAAGTAGATCTTTTTGTGTATTTCTAAAGAAAATTACTCCATGTTGAAAGTCTCATTTAAACAAACTCAAGCTGAATTCAGGCTGCGTCCAAATAATTAGTTCAAATTGTGATGACTCATATTTCTCATTGTATTTCTGAAGGTTTTGTGCTCATGACCAGGTGAGTCATTACTGCAGGCAGATTTTTTTATTTTTATATTTTTTTTATTACATGAGTTAAAACAAGATGTATTTCTGCCTTTCCAACCACGGCTGCACAGCAACATTTACATGAGTTATACATCTGTCTGTTTCTGATGAGATCTCGTACTGGACCCGTCCAGACCTCTAATATCAGGTAAGTGGGAGATTTCCATGAATCCTAATATTGTTTGCAAGAAATGGGAACTGTGGCCTTCATTATCAAAGCTGAACACATAACCGCATCCCCCATCTCTCTACAATGAGGACCCACACAACTTTCTGTTTTGGCACCAAATGTACACTCTTTGAATAAATACTGAGCCCTTTGAATAAACAACAACACCGTTTCTTTTCTGAAGATGGCAGTCTCAATATTAAGTTTGATTTATTTCCCATAAAACATCAGGCACAGACAAAGTGTTTTTGTTTTTTTTTGTTTTTTTCTTAAGTTCAGTTGCCAAGATAGAGATACTCTATATTGAGAAACAATGGAGTGTGCTCAGCAATAAGCTCTGAAAGTGGTATCTAGTGTTCCCTCTCAATAATGAAGTGCCTCTTGGAAAATTAAAGTCTGGCACATGTAAAATGGATTTTGTTTTGATCCATATCCTTTAAAATCTATAATGCAAAGGATTAAAAAGTGAATGTAATTCTGTAGCTGTTCCATAAAAACAGTCTGATCAGCTTTTGACTCTTGGAGTACTTTCTCAACAGTGTGAGCCAAGTCCAAAAACACATTTCTGTACCCTGTGCACGTTCCAACTAATTTGCCTTGTACAACAGAATTAAATGATGCTTCTGTGGAGGCGGCGCTGGTTTTCTAGCAAAGACGAGCAAATAAAAAACACAACTAACTTTCATGCCTGGAAGGTAAAACATACGTATGTTGACAAGAGGAATGAGTGTATGTTCACCTGTTAGTCTGCCCAAGAGGAATACAACATACAGCGTGATAAGTATTGCCCCTTTAGCTGTCATGGCAACATCAGTAAACTGCATCCTGTGATATGTTTAATCCCAGTCCCATCAAAATGTATCATGGTCCTAAGGCAACTATGTATTGAAAACATTTTATCACAGGAGGTTTAAAAAAAAAAAAAAAAGAAGCACTGGCAGATGAAAAAATATTCGGAGGTCAAAGCTCCCCGGAGTGTCTGAAGATGTAAATTACAGAGACCAGAGACAGATCTTTGTGACTTCCAGGGAAATGATGACTATATATGAGATGAAAGTGTTCTCACCAGCTCCAACTCAAAGGCTAAAAACAAGTCTACGCAGTAGAGCATACACTCACGCTGCACGAACACCTCCTGGAAAAAGGAGGCTGGTGTTGTGAAGTGTAACCTTTGTGTTTTAAGTCTTATTCTGTGGCAAAATTACAATATTTAAGGTGTTTTTCTCTCTCAGAAATGCTTGACTGTACCTGCAGTTTTTGGGTCTCAATGACCTCTTAAAGTTGAAGCTCTCTTCTCAGTCATTGAGACAGGGGCCTGGTCCAGTTAGTCAAAATAACAGCCTATGAGTGCTGGTATAGAGCAGCAACCCTCGACTATAAAGACTTCGATACAGGTCAGGAGCTTCCCTGAGTGCTCACAACATGGTATAATGTGATCTCAGGGACTTGCTGGTGCCATATGGGCTGCTTTGGGATCAGATGGAATACAATCTCTACAGTTTACCCAGAATGCTGCAAAAAACATCCAGCGAGCGTCAGTTCTGCAGATTGTAACGCCCCGTTGATAAAAGAGGTAAGAAAAGAACGGTTAGACTGCAAGAGCTGACAGAAAAGACCAGGGTAACTCAGATAAACACAAAACTGTGGCGGACAGAAATGCGAGGCAGCAGCGAGCACACACTCACCACAGCTGGACAGCTGAGGACAAGGAAAAACATCGCCTGGTAGCCCGATCAATCACTGTGAATTCTGGCTACCTCCAGCATAATAACACACCATGTCACACTGGAGAAGTCATCTCAGACTGGTTGCATGAACCTGACAGTGAGCTGAGTGTACTTCAGTGCCCTCCAGTCACTGGATCTGAATCCAACAGAGCACCTCTGGGGTTGTGGTAGAACAGGAGACTGGCAGCATGGATGTGCTGCTGACAAACCTGCAGATATTATGTGATGCTATCATGTCAACATGGACCAGGATCTCACAGGAAGTTGCCTTGCCACGAGAAACTGAGGCTGTTTTGTGAACAACAGAGGGCCTTACACAGCATCAGTATGGTGCGCGTGTGTGTTTGTGTGTGTGTGACAGCCCAATTGCATGTGAAGATGGAGAGTTTCCCACAAAAGGTGGACTCCAGAGGACTGAGTCGAGGAAAGTCTCAAGAAAAACACATTACTGTTTAGAAATACTCTGCTGTGCACCTTCCTACAGAATGGCTAAAATCTTTGTAAAACACAATATATGACATTAATTATATATTAACACAGACCAAAGAACTGTGTAAATATACTGGTGTCTGTCAGCTGAAACTTTGACCTGATGCCGTTGCCAGATGACAAGTCAGGGGCTGAAGACAATATCAAAAGAAAACAAGGTCTTGCAAAAATATTAAAAAACACTGAATGTTATTAAAATAGAGTAGTTGAGCCATACAAACACATGGAAACCATTTTGGGGAAAACACTGAATGTAAATGAAGCCAGTGTTTTTTACAATGACAACTTCAAATGGTTGTCTATAATGTTGTTGTTGTGTTTTGAAGATTAGCACATACATTTCATACCACGTCTCTACAGAGTCATAATACATATATGTTATATATATATAAAATGTGATCAATTATCATTTATCATTGAGTTGTGACCAAGGTCACAATGAACTTGACCTTTCATCCTCATGTCTCATGTGGACCTGTGTGCCAGATATAATGGAAGTCCCTCATGGTGTTCATGAGGTATTGTGTTCACAACTACGGGGGCGGACGGATTGATGGACAACCCAAAGACACAACGCCTACAGCCACAGCTGTCACTGACTGATGTGAAAGGAAACTACACAATGGTTCTTTATACTGCGAGATATTAACCATCATGAGGTTACTTAAAAAAAACAAAAAAAACAGGATGCCATTGTTTCAGAAACACTCAATTAGGTAAGATTTTCACTCTAAAATTCAGAACGTACCCGGAGCAGCGTTTTGGGATGAAATCCTTTAATTGGCCCCTTTTTTCAAATTATATTTTGCAACCAATTAGGCTCACCTACTACTCGTGAATGCAAATTTATAACAACTTCTCATTAACCAGTTAAATGATAATTTCTAGGGGGTCATGAAGCCAACGCTCCTGATCTCATACTGAATATAAATACCAGTGAGGGGGCCAATCAATGATAAATTAATGCATTAACGACTTGATTGCTCATTTCCAGTCTGGAAGCCACATTTCATCCTGGCACACTGTCAGTCTTGACAAAAAAATAAATAAAAGCCCTCTATTGCATACGCATGCTCCCAACCCCTGTGCAGCACAAGCACACACACACACCAAAAACCCCTGCTGTTATATCTAGGGATGTTTCTGTGCTGATAGACCAAATACATTGCGTTCTATTGTATATGCAGCATCCCAGAGGCTGCTAGTCAAGGTTATTGATCAACATTCACCTCTATAATTGCATTTCCGTCTATTTAATTTGCTGTTAAGCTCCTCATTAATTACCCTGGTTTCCATCTGGGCATAGCTATTAATCTCTTAGTCTTTGATCTGTTTAATATGCCTTGTGGACAAGTCTTGACACCTTCTACAGTTGTCAGAACATATTCAGAAGACCACTGACTTTCTGTGTTAATGTCAGCAGACTGGAGGAAGGCATGCAGGCAGGCAGAATGCAAAAGAAAAACTGTTTGAGTGTATGTGCAGAGAGAAAACAAGAGAATACTTCTGATTGAGAGATCTTTGATCCCTGACAGCAGAAACTGCCTCAGAGTTTGTCTGTGAGCTGGCATTTACTAAACAAAGGCACAAGACCGTGGAATTCATCTAAAATTGAGATCTTCTTTGAGATGTTTCACACTTGAGGGAGGAGAAAAAAGTACAAAAATTAGTCTGGTTGCTGTCCAACCTTTTTTCTTGCCAAATCTGAGAGCATCTACACATCATTTTGAAAACTAATCTTGAGTGTCTTATGCACAGTGAAAACTGACTTTCAAACTCAATCTCCCCAGCAATCAATCTTCCCCTGGCAGGGCAAGTCTGTCGAAACTAGGAGCTGTGGCTATGAAGAAAGTAACATTTCAATTTCTCTCCTCAACTCTTAGTGGCAGTCAGCATATGTTAGCCTTGGCAGTGGATGGAACCATTATGAATGGGCGACAGGGGTGTTCTCGTAAAGGGATATGGAGGGATGAAATAATTCATCCCAGCTTTTTCCGGAAAGAGGTAGATGACAAAAGAGATCTGTGGGGATTGCGGCGGCCATGAGGTTACAAGAGGAGTTTGTGATTGAACTCACTGCTCTTTACTTGGAACCACTGTGGAAAGAATACATAATGTGTATGGGTCTCGGGAGCACTTTTGGTTTGATAGGAGATAATACCTCACAGTGTTTAGCATTTCTCACTTCTGATTCATGATGCTTCAGGCCACCAGAAAATCCAAGAAAATCAACACATTTGATGAAAATGTCATGCTAACCTGAGTTCTGCCAGTTTTTTTTTTCTGATATGTCACACACTTTCTGGAGTAGGAGGGAGGCCTTTCATCACAGGCAACACCGGAGCACTTTAAAGAGGCAACTTTTATGTCGTGTTCCAGTGCACCTCGACAACTTTAATGTCTTTAATAGACAGCTCAGGGAGATGTGTGGCTCTTTGTGAATATCTTAGAGATCGAAAAGAGTAAAGAAGCAGGATTTGCAGTCAGCAGAGCCAAGGGAAAGACGTAACAAGCTGGAAACTTTAATTATAATCTTTAATTGCTGATTCATTGTTTAATTTATCCAGCAAACATTTGCTGTTGCAGCGCCTCAAAGGTGAAATATTGATCGGTTCAACCGGTTTGTTTTTATATAAATATGTTGTTCATTTACTTTGTGTTTTTCAAAGAGATCTTTGCAGAAACATGCAGCTTCATAAACTCCCTGCACTTAACATTCATGGATATTTTTCAGTAGCCTGATGCATTTTGTAAGTGAATGTCCTTGACGTGCAAACAAACAAACAATACAGTATCTTTGGGTTTTGGATTGCTATTTGGGAGAAACTATTTCAATGCATTGGTCTCTGGGAAATTCTGAGGGGCATTCTTTCACCATTTGTTGCCCTTTTATAGATAAATCAATGATTTATCTTTAGTTGCAGCACAATAAATTAAATAAGCACAACGTTAAGCAAAGCAGCTGAAAAAAAGTGATGGTAGACACGTTGCTTTTTTCAGGGGTGCTGCTGTGTAAGCCTGAATTGTCAGTTCTGGTTGGCTCCCCTTGGTGACCGGCCAAATGTCTGGAGAAAGAGCAAGAGAAAACCTCTTCCAGTATATCCATCTCAAAGGAGTGACAAAAATCAATGGGTGAGATGCTTATCAGGGACATGTTAATAATTCATTGCGGGCCCGTGGCAGGTGTATAATTGATCAATGGGCGATAAGTTGTGGTGATAAATATTTCATGGTTGGCTGAGAGAGAAAGGAGGAGCCCTTACTTGTCAACAGGCCCCAGTCAAGCTTTCTCAACAGGAGACTGGTCTTATTCAGTCTCCCCAATTGTGCAGTCATTTTCTCTGAATGCCTGTGTGTGTGTGTGTGCATGTGTGTGTGTGTGTGTGAGAACGTTTCCCCTGTGTAATTTCCTGGTAGGATTTCACATTCATGGAGGCAGTGGGGAGTTTGCTGGGTGTCCCAGTGT
>OMNW01003208.1:2768-13082 GCA_900303245.1 Selene dorsalis
CACACACGTCACACACACACACACACACACAAAAGAAACCTTCGCTGGAGCTACAACATAAAAACTCTTGAGTGATGTCATGACAATAAATAATGCACATCTTTGGAGCACATTCGTGAGAGCAGTTTTTTTCTGCTCCTGGTTTGTTTTCCCCATGCAGCGACTGTGCCTCTGACTGGAGGGAGCAGAGCAGAGCAGAGAAGAGCAGGCCTATCTCTTGTTGTAGATGTGCAGATATTTCAATGAATGAACGGTCGGCTGACTGCAAAAGGGAACAGGAGGATATTCCTCTGGGAATGAAGCACCTCCCCTTTAATCGCTCGGTTGACTCTGTCGGAGCTCGAGTCGCTCTCTTCACTCGCGCATTTGCCGTCAGCGGGTTGAGGAACTCCGCTGGATATCAGCGCGCTTGTTTTTGTTCCCGAAAAGCTGCTCCGTGATCCTGTCTTTTTTTTTTTTGTGTGGGAGAACACAGGTTTTGTCTCTTCTTTGTGTCGCTTTACCGTCATCGACATGAAGAAGCGCGGAATAAAGCATCCAAAGTGGCTGAGGGACTGAATAGAATTGGTAAGTGAGTGTGCCACCGCAGCGCGGAGCTCACTGCTGTTTAAATAGCCTACACTGTGTTTTGGTGAGAAGTTGAAGAAAAAGATGAAATGAGAAAAAGCATTCAGTGTCACCAGCCTGTCTTTATTTGACTAATTCTGAACTTACTGGATCGGATCCTGGTTAACAAAGCAAGTCCGATTGAATTTAAAACATGTTACATTTCTTTGATTCCACATTACTTATTAATGCCTCTTGCAGTTTCCCCCCTTCCTTTTTTTATCAGCGTGTTAACGTCGGACTTTATTGCAGGGGTGTGAAATGTAATTGCAGCCTTTGGGCAAAGTCCAGATGCCAGACGTTATTGCTCCCTGCGTAAAACAAAAGGGCTGCGCAGAGCCCAGCTGTTGGTGCCGTTTAATGCCACTTGAGTGCATGTAAACGCACAGCGATTGTGAGTCTGCGATCACTAGAGAAAAAAAAAAGTTGTCCAGCACAAACATAAACTGAGTGGACACCTCACTTACCCACAGCTCCCACAGTATCACCAGAAACAAGGTCAGGCAGTAACCCTGTTGTTGTGTCCCTGTGTGCCCTCTTGCAGCCTCCTGCTCTCTCTCAACTACACGCCAGCACACCAGTTTGGAAGCTGAGCTGCTATGGCCAAGTGGCTGAAAGACTACCTGAGCTTTGGCAGCAGGAAGGTGCCTCCACAGCCACCCACTCCAGACTACACAGAGAGCGAGATCCTCAAAGCATACCGACTCCAGAGGGACCTGGACTTCGAAGATCCCTACGAGGACTCTGAGAACAGGTCCAGGTGCGAGTCCGGAGCTTCTGACCCTGCCACACCGGTGTATGGCTCCCCCATGAAGTCGTCCAATCTGGATGCGAAGTCTCCCAAACACAGGCTGATCAAAGTGGACTCTCAGGAGCTGGGGCGCACCAAGATTCTCCTCAGTGCCATCTCTTTAGAGGACCAGCAAGAGCCTGTAAGAGCTTCAGTCTCTTCATTATCATTGCAGGTGTTCAGAGCAAAAAGCCAGGGATGATGAATTTAGATTATAAGTGTGTTCAAGGAGGGATGCCAGGAAGGGAAAAAACGCTGTCCCTCTTCACTCTCATCTCATTTCCATCACAGTGACAGCTTTATTGATCAGACTCCATAAGCAAGTGACTGGTAATGTGTGTCACAAATATGTATTGTTAACATAAATCACATTACATCGCATGCACCATATAAATTTGCTCAACTGTAGATGGGAGAAAGAATTATTGATGGCTTGAGCGGACCATTGAGTAGGAGAGGGTCACAGTCCCCTGGGTTTATGTCCTTCTATAAATAATAAATGGGGTTTGGTTTTGCAAGCTGAGAGAGACCCCCGCATGAGCACGTCAGGGACCATATACAGTGGGCGCTATGCCGACGTGTGAAGGGCCACGGGGGGACATAATTTACACTCTGGTGTTGCTTGTGTCATCGGGACTGCGGTGCTTTCCTGACTATGTACTTTGCGTGTTGTGCTGTAGAAAACATACACGGCTACAGTGAGTAGGGGGAAAAAAAGGCAAACAGATGTTGAGAGAGCGACTGGAGCAGAGGCAAATGTTTCACAAGGAAACGGTCCAGGCATTAATTCAGATCACATATGCCGAGTAAGTTCAGGGGGTATTTCAGGGGTTTTCATTGCTGCAGCTAAATCCATGACTCCACTCATGGAAAATGCTACAAGTGCAAAAGGCCTTAACTGAAGTCAATAGCTTCCCATCTCTTCCCAACTCTTCCCCTGCTCTCGTTAATTTCCCAGGGTCTGTGGGAACATGCCCACGCTAATTAACATTGCAGATTCCTGTGCATCGATAGATAACCTGTTACAGAACCAACATGGGATTAGGATGTAATTTTGTAAAGTGTGCGCGTTGAGCAGGAATTTGTGAAGCGAGCCTTGCTGGAGTGATTTTCTTTGTCAGACGGGGAGCGTGAAAGGACAAGAGCACTTTGCCGAGGGGTTTATGTGTTTGTAGGAGTGTGCACATGTGTGTATTTGTGTACGTGTATGCATATGTATATGTGTGTGTGTATGCGTGTTAGGGAGAGAGAGGGAGACCATATGGCTGCCTTTGTAGCTGTCAGTGTGCCAGCTGACCACTGTTTTCCTCCTGTGCTTGCATAAAAGAACAAATGCGCCCGACCGGCCAACCAACTCCCTCTGTACTCTCTCCCTCAAACCCCCCCCTGAAAAAAAAACTGATCATCCTCACAGGTGGGACGCTTTCTTGCTGTTTTGTATTGTCCTTTTTAAACATGGCAACTAAGACACAATATAGTTCCTCGCTCAAGGTTTTAAAGAGGGAACGTTGTGTAGCTTCTACACAGCTCAGGTGTGTTATTGTGCTGTTGTTCACTAATGGTGTAATTTTACTGTCTTGGGGATGCTCAAAAAGCACTTTTGTCTGTAGCCAAACATGTATTTAACGTGCCATTCACCGAGGACCTGATTGCTAGTTAAAAGTGCTGCGCTGCTCGCTCCATCTTGGGTTGATGAGCTATTGTCTGTGCAACACTTCCTTTTCAGCATTTATATCCCAACCAAATCTCTCTAATTATCAGAAAACACGCATGCCCCAGGATGTTTTTATTCAAATGTTTGATTCAAATGAGGGTGCTTTTAGAAAATGCAGATAATGAAAATGCTGGATGAAATTCATTACAGCCTGTGATTGGGATTGTAGCTGTTTTTGCATATGTGCCTGCAAGACAAAAACATATTTAAAGTATTTCTTATTTCTATACCCAGTGAAAAAAAAATCCTAGGGGCATTGTTTTGCTAAGGGAACAAATTAGCTCTCTGTGTTAAAAATAAGTCTGTGTGTGTTTTGTTCATTAGGTGGTGCCCTCTGCTCCCCTGGCTGGGGACACAGATTATTCCGACCCATTCGATGCTCGTCTGGACCACCGACCGGAGCCAGATCACGCACCTGTTCCCTGTGAGAACAACGGCTACATGGAGCCATATGAGGCCCAGAGAGTCATAACAGGTCAGAAGACTCTTACTGCTCAGTATCTTATCAGTAATAAAGTGTTTTCTTATGTCACTGTCAAGGGGAGGTGTGGTTGTCAAATTTTCTTCTTTGTCCCGTCTCCTTTTGCTGCTTCTTTCTTGTGTTACGGCTTCTCATTTTTACTTATCTCTGACAGTGATCCTCACATAGTAAAACCATACATCCACATAAAAGATGAATCAGAACTGGGCTCATAATATGAGATTAAGTTGACATCCTGAAAGGTTAAATCAAATCACACCCTAAAAATCAGTCAGGTATCACATGTAATCTGTCAGCAGTTTCTGTGAACGACACTGAGATGATCAGTGACATTATCATTGTTTATTACACTTCTTCTTCCCTGTTGTGAAGTATTTCTGTTGTTATAGAACAATCTATATTTACTTTCACATTTTCCACTTCTTTGTCCTGAAGACACTGGTGTTAAATGCAGGACTCCGTGTTTCTCATTAAATTGCTCCATCGTTGGCGGCAGCTTGGCTACAGAGTGCTGTAACCGCCCGCTCCCCTGTGCTCTCACTTCATCTCGGATGAGTCTGCCCTTTGGAGACGCCTATCCAGTCTGAAACCCTCCCGCCCCCTTTCTATTTTCTCCCACACCATCTAACTCGCATCTATCGTTTTCCATTTGTCTCTCCTCCCGTAACATCTCTGTCTGCCCCTTCCTCATGCACTCTCCCTGGTCTGTCCCAGTCATTTAGTGTAAAAGCCTCCCCCTCCTCTTTTGTCCATTTCTCTATCTCTCTTCATCTCGAGGGCTCTCCCCAGCCCCTAAGGGTAGTCTGACTGTCCCTCTCATTTGTTCTTGAGCAAATTCTACGTCCCGCTCACTCTCTGTTGTCACTTGTGCTATCCCTTTTGGTGGTCAAATGAAGTCCATAATCTCAGGCTTAACTGAATGGAGCATCCTCTTCCTCTTCCCAAACGGCGGACCCTCCGTGGCAGCTGGATGGAGCCATTGGAGAGATTAGATTCCCAGTGGTGATGGCAGAGCGTTTGGCGAAGCATTGTCACAGCTCTTTCATTGACTTTGAATTGAGCCTGTCACTCCAGGGCTGTCTGTCTGCCTGCTTTTGTCTGTCTGTCTCCCTGTCTGCTTTTGCTCATTAAAAAACACAGCAGAGCGTCAAAGACATTGAGATCGGAATAGTAATTATCTTTCACAAAGAGCGTCCTGAAAAGACACCTGTGTGCTTTGTAGGCTGGTACTTTTAGGCAGAAAAAACATCTTTTATTCTTCTTCTTACATCTGCTGGTGTGTTTTAACTCTGTCATGATTCTTGAGTTTTGTTTGTGAGGATGAAGGCAGGTCTCAGTTTCCAGGTCTGACTCATGTCTGTATGCCTAAACAGCCCCCAGCCCCCCAGCTCTCCCCTCAATCTTCTACAGTATCTTTGTCACCTTTCTGGCAAATTGCTATCGCCCCCTCCCCCGTGCCTCCACGTGTGTTTTTTCCTCCATCATGTTACCTATGAATTTCTCATTTTATTTCCTCCATGCCTGTTTTTATCTCTTCCCCTTCATCTTCTCCATCTCTAGGCTGCCACTGACACTGCGGGTTCTCAGCGCAGGTAGAGCAGCATTCATCCCCGCTGTGCTTCTGTCTCAGTGACTTTACATCAAATGTTGACAGACATCCAACCCTCACCTCCACCCCCTCCCTTCCTTGTCCTTCCCTCCTGTCACCCTCCTCCTCCACCCTCTTGCTTCTTCACTGCTTCCCCTTCCTCTTCCTTCTCCTCTTGCTCCTCCACCCACCACATCTCTCCTCCTCGCTCCCTCCTTCTCCAGCTCGCTCCTCCTCTCCCTCCATTTCCCCTCCACCCTCTCCTTCATAACCTCAGGGACTTTCCCCAGGGTCTCCACTCGGTTGCCATGGTGACTGCAGGGCCACCCAATAGCGATGTCTTGTTGTGTGAAGGTTAAAGTTTTCTGTTTTTCACCAGTGAATCCTTCCATTTAGTCCTTCTCATGTGAGCACACCTCCATTGCAAGGCTGCTGGCTGTGGACACAAAAGATGCCTATTTCTTAATTTGTCCCTGATTTTTTTTTTCCCCCCTTCTACACCACCTAATTTTTAAAGGTCACATTTTCGAGGTCAACAAAGCGCCATTGCTGATTGCTGCTGTTGCCGCTGCTGTGGCTCAGAGGCTACTATTGAAATCAGATTTCATCCTCTAGCTTGCATCAATAACCTTAAAGCCTTTTATCTCATGACTATATTTGACTCCACATAACAGCTGCAGGTACTGAGAGGCATTTCTAGGTTGGAACCCACTGAGAAAGTGATGAAAATGTTAACAAGGGGCCGTAGATGATGTTGTGAGCTGGGCTAGATTGCTGCTGGGATTCAGGATGGACAAGAGGAGGCGGGTGGGTTTTCAACCGTGTTGCAACTCAGCATCTAGCCCGAGGTTTCGTTAAGCCCCCCCATATGAGATTCTGAGCCCACGGCAAGCTGTGCAAACATCATTTGTCTCACTTCTCTAATTCTAGTCATGACAGAGCTCAACAGGCTTTCTATTTTACTTTATAATACAGAATAACATCAGTGTTGTCTTGAGGCGAACCTCATTGTTGCTGGATAATATTATTCGTATTATCTGTTTTTCTTTTAAAGGTGACACGTAAGACGAGTCTCTGAGCGTATGCACACATGTACTTGCATCTGTGTTTAAATATATATTGTTTTGCATATAGAGCTGCAGCGTGGCCCAGGAGGAGGTCATGTACGTGGCGGGGTGCAGCTCTACGATACCCCCTATGAAGATGAGCGAGGCCAGCGCCTGGGCCGGATGTATGGAGAATCTCAGGAAGAAGGCAAAGAGAGCAGCAGGCTGCCGCAAGATGATGAGAGACCAGCCGATGAGTATGACCAACCCTGGGAGTGGAAAAAGGACCACATCTCCAAAGCTTTTGCAGGTAACTAGAAACATGATGGTATTCTGGCAGTTAAGGAAACAAAAACAATGTTGGAGTATAGTTAGACAAAGGCCATCAACAAATTTTGGTTCAGTCATTCAGCTGAAATCAGGCTGTAGTACAATAGATGTTGAATTTCTGAAAACATTTTAGACGTCATTGTCGAAACAACTGCTCACAATTTGTTGGCCCCTCTGAATTCAAGCTGCTGGGGGCTCAATCAATACTCAGAGCTTGCCAGAATAAAGTTTTGGCTTCCTAAGCGGTGTTCAGGAAAGGCACTTTCAACCAAATATCTAGGTTAAAGCCAGCAAACTGGGAATCTGTCTTGTCTTTGATGAAAACAATAAATCTGTATCACCTACTGTAAAGTACATCTCCTATAGCTTCTATGTTCCAAACATGAACAGTAATGTATTGCACATAATATATTTTAATCACCTAATAGACATTTGTGGAAATGGTTAAAAATGGAAAAAAAAAATTAAAAGGTCAAAAAACCCATGCCAGAGCACACAGAGAGCCCTGCTGCTGATACCACTTTGTGAAATACTTATCTAACTGTCCTGACCTTTAATGTGGTGCCTGCCCCCTCATCGTTACAGCTCCAAAGCCTTTCTCTGCAGGAAATAGAAGCTGCTGTGACCTTCACCATCTCAGCTCAAATGACACATATCATTCCATCTCTTTTACTTAAACATCTTCTGGTGACTATTGATTTCTTGCTCTCATACATGTGAAAAACCACGGTCACAACAAGCTTTGAGATGGTCATGAGAAGTGACAGAGATGTCTTGTGTGTGTTTTGGTGTGAGGGAGATACAGTTGATATCTTAAAAAGAAGATTTGCAGTGGAGGAGACCACAGAAAACAACATAAATTTTCTTGGACAAGGCAGTATTTTTAATTGATGCGGCACTCATTAAGTTAGTTATGTTTGGTTAGTTAGCCACCGTGCATTTTTAAAGTTGCACTGACAGCACATGTCACATCTCATCCTGTTATGTTCTATGTCTATTGAATATAATTGGAGGGAGGGAGTGAAGTGAAAGTAAGAGAGATAGAGAGGTACAGAGAAACAGAGGGAGACTGATAGGTCATTTAGGAGTGGATCAGTGGAAGGCATGCCAGGCCAAGTCAGCTTAATTGAGCTGCATCTCCAAGTCACCAAGGTCAAGGTGATGGGATAATAAATCAACCTTGCCTCATGTGCACTCCCATTCCCGCTCTCCTACACTCTTCCCCTCTTGTATGCCCCTCCTTTCTTCTCAGTTAATTACATGCTTACATGTGCGTGACTGATCTAGTGCTAATAAGAGAGTCATGGTCAGCACACAATTGTCTGAATACACACGCACGTACACACATGCAGGCAAATCCTTTCACACCATGTTCGTTCTCCAATCATGTTAACCAGAGGAGCAGCAAAGAGACAAAATTGCTTATTTGAGAGCGAAGTTTCAGAAGGAGGTGTGGATCGGTTCATTTACAAGCCAGTATCACCTTTCACCCACTTAATGCTCATTCCTGCTTCATCTGTTGTTTTCAAGCTTTTCCTCTTGATGCCACATACAGTGTGCAGTCCTGCAGAGGAGCGCTTACAGCACCATTAGAGAGCGCAGTGGAGGAAAACGCTTGTGAGACTTGAGTTGTCTGACCCCTTGTTTTTTCCATTTGGAGTCAGCACTCTGAGCTGGCGTGCTGTCTGTCTGAGCAGACCAAAGCACTGAAGTGTAAACACACAAACAGTATTTTCCATTCTCACATTTAATCCATATTCCCAGACCCTCTCAGTGTTGCTAGGCACGGTCCACATGAGAGGGAGGGGAGAGATGGGAAGGACAAGGACAGAGCTGGAAAAGAGAGAGATGGAAAAGATGGACTGTGGAAAAAAAAGAGAGATGAGGAGATTTGAGAGACAGAGGTGGAAAATGGATAGAGAGCCTGTAGAGAAAGCTAGCAGTGGAGAAACAACGGTATGTTTGGTGGCAGCTCAATGGATGTTTGTGCAGGCCCAGTGCTTCAGAGGGGAGGGGCGTCGAGGAGAATTAATGGTCGGGGGCTGTGGCGAGGTGAGGAGAATGGAGGGGAGTGGGAGTCAGGGCCATTGTAGCCGGGTGCAATCAGTCATCCTCTAACACAGGCACACTCTCTCACACATACACACACCAGCACAGCAGCAGTGACAGGGCTGTCCCCGCAGCCCTCCCTCCCTGTGGATGTGACACACTCACTCAGATAACCCGCTGCGGGGGGCAAAGGGGGGCATCACGATCTGCCAGCAGCCTCTCATCATCACCTCCACACACACACACACACACACATGTGGATTCTCAGATCAGGTTTTCCAGCTGTGATTATCACTAGGCGCCTAATTCAAGGGTGAGAAGGGTTTGTGAGCATGTTGGCACAAATGAGTGTGGATGTTGCAGAGTGGGGAGGGATATGGAGCACTGATGGAGCATATTGTATCTGGATTTGCGCACATTGCATTTATGTGAGCGCTTCTGAACAGGCTCTCTCTGATTATGATTTTCACAGATTATCCATGCTTAAATGTAATCGGGTGAATGTCGCATGTGGCTATTTTGTCAAATGGCAAAAATAAGGACGCCTCTGAAAGCATTTTTACTATTTTCCATTGGATATGGACAGTGGGTCCTCTTCAGCCAGCTGTGTGAGAGTGCCTGAGGGGTCGGATGTGACAGGCCTCTCTCAGTCCGGTGGGTTTTAATTACAACGTTAGAAAGCTGTCACCAGTCACCACCGTCCAGCTCAAATTACAGCATTCATTAATTCCTGGAAGTCAATAGACAGTCCAGCAGTGAGAGATTGGCCCTGCAGCCATTCAGCACCAATTAGCGAGCTAATGAAAGGCACCAACTCATTACCTCTCTGATGGCCACACCTAATGAACAGATGAGTGGGTGTTTCAGGTGTTTCTTTTTGTTTTGTTTTTTTAAGTTTTATAGTCCACCAAAGGAGCTTTAAGATATCTCATTTGAGTCAGACGATGGCTGAACACTAGAGGAGTGGACATGTGATGAGAGAAACTCAAATCAACTGGAAATCTGGAAGGGGAAGGTGAATGAATAACATTGCCGCCTCTAGTAATTACTATTATGGTGCCAGTGAGGAAAGCACTCATCCTCCACTTATTTCTGTACAGCTGCTCATTAGGCAACAGCAAAAGTAGGGGGACTGTAGAGAGAAGCTCCTCACTATACAGGTGTGCCCCTAAAAACAACAGTGTGGTTAAGAGTTTAGCTAGGTTAACTCTTTGCACCAAATAAATGTATCATATATTATATTCACTGTCTTTGTATGTAGTGCATCATCAGGTCAGTGTTGTACGTTGTCTAAAGCTTTGCATTATGACCACATAGCTGCATAACTAACATCCTTCTCATCAGCTTGAGCTGTGCTTCATGCTTTATTCTATGCGTCATGCAAATACGCTTAACTGATATGCTAAATATGGTAAATATTAAACCTGTTAAACCTGACATTGACATTTGCATTAAGCTCAAAGAGCCGCCGTGTCTTATTAGCCTCATAAAGCCGTTAGCATGGCTGTAGTTGAAATTGAAAATATGTTTCAACAGTCATTAAAAGAAGTCCAGTTGCCGTCAATTTTAGAATGTAATGAAAGGTCATCAAGACCGTTTGTTTTATTCATTCTTGATGAACTAGTACGGTTTGCAAAATGCTGAAGGGTGCTTAAAGGTGTTAATGAATCCTGAAGTAAAAGTGCTGTTTAGCTTACAAAGCTTACAAAG
>OMNW01003210.1:3853-15446 GCA_900303245.1 Selene dorsalis
CTCGGCCTGTTATTCTTGAGGATTGAGACATGTTCATGTTTGCTCACACTAACAAATTACCAATGTAGTTTGACATGGGAACCTGATTCAGAGCTACCACGTGTATCCCATTTCTTTTCTCATTGACATTTAAACCCCTTAAACCGTCTCCCCGTTTCTGGTCAGGCCTTATCGTTTCCTTGGAGGCACGCAGTGTTTTTTAATCTGCTTAAATGAAGCCAGGCATCTTCAACTTTGCATTTATTCCACCCAGGAGCTGGAGTGGGAAACTCATTCTCTGGGTTAAATTTCTCTCACTTGCCAGAGATGTGTCTAACACTGCCTGTAATTACCCCCCAGCCTCACTCTGATGTCACAGCTCTCTCAGTGGTTTCAATAGCTCGTGCACTGTCTCTGTTTTTCCAAGTTGTTCCAATTCTCTGTCCTTTTCTTCTACTGTAGATAATCTATCCAAATTTCAAGTATTTCATCAACTGTTCAAAAAGCTTTTACATCAAAGAAACCGAAGTGACACAAATGATACCACTGAGATGATATTTGTTTTTAAAGTAAGTATTTGAAATCCATGATCCAAATAGTCATGTTCCCCATGGGGGTCCCCAGACCTCACGTTGAGAGTCTGCTTGAAATGTGCAAGATGTAAATGTAAAATACGGATAACATGAGATTTCCCTAAGGATGTTGAGTGAGATGATATTTTTACACAAATAGTATATCTTTTCTCATCCAAATGTGTCAGATATATGGATGAACAAAGTGCCAAAAAATGTATTATATTGCAACGTGAGTCATGATTTAGGCTTAAATACATTTTCACAGAAAAAACATAAAAAATGTCATGATGCCAAACATGTCTCTTTTACATCTTGAGAATATGACTTACAGGCTCTACATCACAATGCTTCAGTTATGGTCTGTTGTTGTGACACATTTACTTTATAGGTAGAGTTTGTAGGTTTGTGTTTTGTAGTTTGTAAACACAACGTTCAATTTGGGCTATCAGGACTGACCCATGTCCAACTGCTGGTCGCATGAAACCCTTTTCTACTTTGGCTTTCAAAGTTCTCATTTGAATGTTTGTTACAATTACTGTTGTGTTCATTCAGAGGAACAAACTATTTGGGTAAATGAACTGAATGGAATCACTTCCTGACCTGATTTGTTCTTTTCTCAGTTCAGTTGAGCTCAGCAGCGAGCGTGCAGGTTGGCAGTGGAACTGCCGTGTGCTCTGTGAATCGCTGAATCACTCGCAAATCTCGTGGTGGAGACTCTCAATGCATTCTCAGTGACAGTACGTTCAGTGACAGTACATTCAGGGCTGAGGGCTCACGTTCACTGAATGCATCGGTCAATGTAGTGTTGTGTCGCTCGCGAGTGTCTGTGTAGCACGTTCAGTGAATGTGCAGTTCATCAGTACATTCAGGGAACATACTACACAGTCACTCAGGGCTGGGGGCTCGTGTTCACTCTGTGTAGGATGCTCACTGAATGTAGCCTGCTAATAAATGGTACGTTCACTAAATGTACTACGAGCAACATAATGACACGTTTGCGAACAGGGCCGGCTCTAGCCATTTTGGCTCCCTAGGTGAGATTGCTCCCTTTTTAATGCAACCAAGTATCCTCACATATAGTTTATGTTTCATTAAAAAAAAGACTCCAAAGCACTCTCGCTGCAGGGACAGTTACCTCTGTTGTGTGTGTATGACTGCGGGGACAGTTGGGTTGGTTGGACCAAACAAGAGAGGTGGGTTCAAATTTTAGAAAGTTTAATGGGCTGTGTATCAGTTCAGAGAGTCAGACTATGCACCGTGAAGTCAGGCCTGATGCCAATGAATTGATTCTAGTGATTCAGTACTCTCTAAGGAACTGCTTTTCCCAACACTAGTTACTACCACCAAGATACCTGTATTTCCAGTCACTGTGTCTTATACAAGCCCCCAGCGACATGCCCCCAACTTCACCCATGCTCTGCCACTGGCATTGGCACACCAACTCTGCAGCTCTACAGACACAGAGACCACCACAGATGAGTAGAAGCTCATAGTTGATGATAAAGCAGGATTTCTTTTGTATTAATGTATATTTAGTTTTTTATTAGGAAAATCCTGCAGACTCTACCTTTAATCAAAAATATTGCAGCCCATGTGATTAGGATATTGCACTTAGCCATATAGTGATTTTAAAGGAATAGTTTTGAACATTTTGGCAAATTCGGCCATTGCAATAATCCGTATAGTCATAAGGGTTTGGTTTCCCTCATCAAACTTATCAAATACATAATCCAACAACTCCAAAACGCTCTCGTGGACAAGTTGAGACCTGCACATTCACCACGCTATGAAATAATAGTGGAATGTTACGAGACAGAGTTGTTTTCGAGGTAAATGCAGAGACTGCTTGTCGAAAAACTGCTCCGGACGGGAACGCGCATCAGCGGTTTTGCATGAATTTACCTCAAAATCTTGATTAATTGGTGAATTGTTGTTATTTTTCATTTGGATCAATGAGAGTTGATCCGTAGTACTCAGAGCTGTGAGTTTTTTAATACTGTTACAGTCATCTGACTGTTGCACATCAGTATTTCTTTTTCTACAGTATTTCTGACTGTGTGAAACAAGGTGCAGTGTTAGTCCTCTGATCAGAAAGCACATTTGCAACCCCAGGGTCACACTTCAAATGCCGTGTACCCAGGTCAGTATGGGGGTTTATTAATGCAAAAACTACTGCAGAGGCACCATACAAACCCAAGCAGTGATCAGCCTGTGAGTTTTTAAGTTCAAAAGTTGTGGTGAGCTGAGGCTCCATCAGAGGGATGTCAAAGAATTTCTGGAGAATTTCTAGCCACTCTGGTCAGATGTTCTTTAAGCTCTTTGAGAGCTTTGAAAAAAAGGAAAAGAAAACCGATGCTGCAACTTTGGAAGCCAGGGTGCACGACGTTTCACTCCTCGGTCAAACCCAGTGTTGTCAGCTGCAGTTTGCATGTGAGAAGTGGAAACATCCAAAACTGAACAAAAGCCTTTGAAAAAGGCAGTGAAACCCTGCTGCTTGCTCAAATCTTGATTCACAGTTTGTCTTGCAGGCTCAAAAACGTTGATTATGATTCTGTCCTTGTTTCCCTCAGAGCTCTGGCCCTGCAAGCTTTAAAATCTGGACCACTAAATGGGTTTCCACTTTTTGTTTCTCGCTCGCTCAGTAATTCTGTCATTAATGAACTTCCGAAGATGGGAATTATAGATGAGGTCGGGGAGTGAGGGAGGCTTTCCCCTTTTACTCTCCCGGCTGCAGACACTCGTACAGTAGTGGAGGTCTGAGAAGACACTGATGTTGCACAAGAGATGGTCTGCATCGTCATGCATCCCTGCCTGTCATTCATTTTATGCAGTTATTAACTCATAACAAGCAGTTAACAACTCATAGACATGCTTGCACATGCATGCATGCAAGCAAGCACACACACAGCCAGCAGTTAAGCGGTGATCTAATAACATTGCAGCCATTAAAACTCACTCATGTAGAGTATATTGCAAAAATAAGCTCATTATATTAAGAAGTAAAACACAACATTAGGCTCTACTCTGACATTTTGACATAATCCATATGCTATTAAACTCCTCCTCCATATGGTGGACTCACTGCATTGAGCTTGAAACCTTTAACCATCAAAGTCAGGGCAGAGTGGTGTGGATGAGGGTTAGCAGCTGTGGACCTCTCACCCTAATATCCTTTGCAGCGTCATTGTCACTCGAATAATTACTCGTATGCTTAATTTACGACCTCGCTGCTCATGCAGAATGAACAAGCAAGTTCAGCAAAAACTTCATGTGTTCATTAATTTATCGAAGTGTCAAAGGGACTTCACAAGTGTTCTGACAGCAGACACAAATCAGCCCTCAGCTCCTCGGCTCAATGTGCTCTTTTATACACAGCGATACATTATGACCTTCAGACTGTTATAGAGGCTTTTAGCCCTTTTCTCTGCTTCTTCAGCATGCTTCAAACACAAGCAGGGGCAGGTAGTCGTTGTTTACCGTACTAGAAATGATTCACAAGGTTTTTAAGGTCTAAATCAAAATGCTAGCCAGCATGGCACTGTTAGAATACATTTTATCATCAGCACAAACAAAACATCAGCTGTTTATTAGAGGGAACGAGATGCATGCACAAATCATTTGAGAAATAGCCTGGAGGATGCAACTGCCTGTCCTGTTCATTAATTTAGTATCTGCTGCGAAGATGCCATCACGTCTCTCCAAAATATTCCCTGATGTTTGCCTTTCTTTTCTCATGCCAGTCTGTGCGTTTCGTGTCTTTACTTAGTCTAAGTCATGTCCTGTCTCATTCTCCTCTCTAGACTTTCTTTCTGTCTGTAATACTCTTCCTTCAGATCCTCTCTCTTCCTGCGACTCCATCCTTTCGAGGAGATGTGATAGACGTCCACATGGTTTCCTGAGTACGCGTCCCTGTGTGTGGCTCTGTACACAGCCTCTCTGGCGATTGATGTGGCCTCATCCACTGTCAGTTCCCATTTAACTCCTTGGTCCAAAATTGAGTAAGCGTAAGGGGATCCCGAACCCACAGAGAACAGTGATCCCTGCAGGCGAGTGCCATCGCTGCACACATAAAACAGGCCAGGTCCACAGACGTTGACTTTCTGTGTTGCAGAGCACCGCTGAGCCTTTTCCAGTTTCTTTGTTGTCTCTGTGGAACCACCAGGATCAGTCTTTGTACCTTCATTGCCATGGCCTCCATCTACCTCTCCACCATCCCACCCGCACAAGGTAGCAGCCACGCACAGCTTAGTCCCTTTAAATGGGTGAAGCATGTGTGAAAGCAGTTTGGCAGCTCCGCCTGTGGACAAACGCCGGCCGTAGCGAAGCTGGTAAAGCCGCAGCTCTCGGGACAGAATCCGTTTCCAGAGGGCGCAGTCGGCTGACGTACCTGAGGTGGTGCTCACCAGGTGACTGTGAATGGGCAGGATCTTCTGGGAGGCTGGGCAGGCGACCAGTCCAGAGCAACTGGAACGAGAGTCTGCTGCAGCCAGCACGCCGCCCTGGAACATGAAGGCCAGGGTGGTGGTTCCATGAGACAGGGGAAAAGGCAAAGTGATGGTTTGAGAAGAAGCATGAGGAGCACCTATAGGTAAAGAGAGGAAGGGAAGTATGGCGTCCTGAGAAGAGAGGGTGCTGGAGCTCTGGATGGTGCTGGTTTGCTCAAACTGGACTGGACTTTCATCCAGGTACTCTGCAACTGGAACATAAAAATTAAACAGACCTGTGCTGTTTCTAAAGGGCAGAGCTCTCTTTTTGTTGCATCCAGTGTTCATAAAAAGCACAGAAGAAGATTCACTGGTTACATCATCCAGAAAGAAATTGCAAAGGTCCTCTAAAGCCATTGAACGTTATTATTATATTATCCCCAAAAAATTGTCTTATAAAGTTCATTCATAACAGGTTATACCATCTACCGAAGGTTTCAGCCTCTCCTAGAGTTGTAGTGTTTTTTATTATATCAGCAGTCAACCTTTATATAGGCAAGGTGCTCATCTACATGTGGTCTTCTGAAACAGCCCATCAGCATCAGTTACTGATGCCTCATTGCCTTGACTTTGAAGCATAAACTTTCTGCAGTGCATGGGTAATTAATTTTGGCTGTGCTATCAGGTTGTTTTTCAGATCAGATTTCTTCAAAGTCTTGAGTGGGCATAGGCCAAAGAGGACGTGGGGTAACAGCAAAGCCTTGGGTAGAGCACATCAAATTAAGTTAGACTCTGAGCTTTGATGTGTCACTCCCATGGAAAGTTCCCCCAACAGAGTCAGACACAAAAATGAATCAAACAACATTCTGGTCAAACAGCAGAGAACATTGATCTGAGTTAGTCAGGTACTGTTCTGCATTTTGCCCTTTCAAAACAGTTGAACCTGTAGCACTGGAATATCAGGAAATGCTTCATCACATAGGGTGCCTGCTCACAGAGCTGCCACCTGTTTTGACACTGTTCTCCCAGCAGCTGAACACCGACGCCAATATTATTTCACACATAACTCTATTTATTTTATGGATGGATTAAAGGTGAACTCAAGGATTACAGATTTCTTCTATGTTTAAATTAATCTCAGCATGACTGTGTCGTGCACCATCCTGTTTGGATATGTCCTCACTGCTGCTCTTATAATGGTAAGAGAGCTCTATTACACTTATTATTATTACCCTTTACTAATCTCTGTATTATGTGTAAACAGTGTGAAAGGCGTCTGGCACAGAGCTCTCAGAGAATGATCAGTGGGATCTACAGCTTCCAGCTTTATGGAGCTGTATGGTGGGTTTCAGATCATAAAGCTGCTCGCACAGCAACTTTACTGTAGAAAAAAGCTGCTCTATAAACCGATTGCACACTGCCTGCGCAGCACCAACTGAGGCAGGGAACACATAGGTGAGTTTAGCAGCTGAAGAGCCAGTCGTGTGCCACTGGATCATATAGAAACTGGCATAGAATGAAGAATTTCACTGAATTAACTGGCGGCCATCAACATTCATGCCATCTATGTGTTATTTCCTAATTCCCACATCTTGTACAGTTACTGCGGCTTTCAGATCCAGTCGTTTTCTATTTAGGGGGTCAGGTTTCAACCACCTGTAATAAACTTCATAGCAGCTCATAATAGGATTTATTACCAAGAGATTTTCCTCCATTCCTCAAAGCCTTCTGGGAGAATACCTATTTTTGGATCTTGGGGGATGTCGTAGTGGGTGTCGAAAACATTCATCCAATCATTTAACTTAACAGTAATATGAAATATATATCTTAATTCTGGATATAACCACAATAATTAATGCAGGTTTAAGCAAGCTGATCATTTTGTGAAAAATATGTTAAACATGTTGATGTGTCATGTCTAATTTGTTCCAGTTGGAGAGGCTGCAGCCGTTTTGCCTGTTTATTTTCATATTCACTTTTCATTTACATGTCTTTTTTTACTCTACCCAGGCAGACTGTGTATTACAAGCCAATTCCTCCCAGAGTGGTGAGAGCCTGCATGACAATTTCATAGGTTTTGACTCAGCTCCCGACAAAGTGGTAGATGGCTCAGTGGTCCGTGTGCGGTATCAGTGCTCCAGGCCATGTCAGCTCGCTGTGGAAGTGGTGGCACCCACATTAAGGAAGACAGAGTTATTGGTCTTCAGGAGGAAATGGATCAGCAGCACACCCCGAGTCTTCAGGATTCACCAGGTGCTGCTCAGATTGCCCCCGTCCATTTCATATCAACACGACTTCTTCAACAGGATTGATTTGGAGGCTGAAAATGTGGAAGTTCGTGCCTGGCTGCAGCATCTTAAAGACGGCAGCGAACCCGGCACATACCGTGATGCCATGTTGAGGATTTATAAAGTGCTGCAGCTGACACCACACTCACAGCGCCCAACCAGACCTCCCACTGAGTGCCCTTCATGGTCTGCCCACCTCATGTGGCAGGTGACCAGAGACAGAATCAGTCAGTGTCCGCATGAATCAGGTCAGACACCTTATTTCATCTTTCTGATTTTGTTTTTTTTCATCACCAAGATTTTTAAAGGAAACGTGAAGATATTTCAAAGTGCTATATATTTCTTGTTCACAGACATAATAGATATGCTGAAGTTCCCTGTGGCAATCACTGGTGAGCAATTTGGAGTTGTCCGCAGGTTCCGGCCTTTCAGTGACAGAGCCCTGGAGAGAGTCCGTCTCCAGGCTGTGACTCAGCCCAGGTTGGACTCCACACTGCACACACTGACTTCTCCTTTGGTCTCAAACACAGAATGAAAAGATCTCTGGCTGAGTTTTGCAAATGTTCTATCAAACACTAGATGATTTTGTAACATGTTATTATATTGCCTCAGATATACAGTATATAATGTCAGCAGATTGAAAGGCCACCGATCGTTTTCTCTTCAGCGCTGGCAGCTGTCACACCATGCTCTCTCTATTTCAGTTTTACTTCACTGGCCCAGAAAGCTTCATGAGCATATCAGTGTTTTATTTTCATACTGTCAAAGTCAGGGTGGTCAGTTGTTTTTAACAGACAGCTCTTTGTTTTTAACTCCACCCAATGCTTCAATGGCTGAAGAAATGATTTGCCAAATCATGTTTTGGACGCTGTGTTTCAGTGTCACCTTATCTGTATGGATCTACCTACTGGAACACTGTCGCAGGAAGCTCTGTGGGATCATCCATCACCTCGACAGGAAAAATTTATTTGACTCTGTTCTGATGCAGCTCACAGACACAGGTGGGTCGCAGCAGCTTGTGAGTACACCTGATGGCGGTTCAGAGGATTGGAGTGAGGTATCATGGGGTGATTGTAAGTGATGATGTGTGTTTTTGCGAGGCGGTGAAACAGACTTTGTTATGTATTAATAAAGAGCTTTAGATCTCCTGTGGTGAAAGATATGACTGTCATATCTCCTGTGTAGGGGACGTCATAATTCAGGCACGTGTGACAACAGGAGAAGATGAAGCTTTCCAAACTAGCGTATCCCTGCCTCTGCGGAAATGGATTAGATTAGACTGTTACATACAAGACTCAAAGGTATGGAACCTCAGTGTGCACTTCTGGGTAGTGGGATAAAGGAGCCTAAATTAAAATGCAGCCTCAGGGGCGCAACATCTCATAGTCCTCCTTTCTTCTCTGAGTTCTTGTCTGTGGCATTGCAGAGCTGGGTTTCCTTTTGGAACAGATGTAAGATCCTGAACTGTGGTTCCTTTCCAGCTGGGAAACTCCAGGCCATTACACTGTGTACTGCAATTTGGAGTGGTTCACAGCTGAGCAGGTTTTTTTTTTTCCGAATGTGGAGAGCTCATGCATTAATGTGTTTGACTTTCAGGTGCTGCTGTATGTAACGTGGGATGGTGAAACCCGCCTATCTGTGTACAAGTAAGACATGGATATATTTCTGTTTTAATTTAGGTTACCTTATGTCTTAGCAAAAGCACCAGTAGAACATGGATGACTGATGCTAAATCTCTTTTAGATTCAGTGGCAGTATCTATTACGATGACACTGATGGATACTTTGTGATTGGAGGGAGTAAATACATGCCGGGGATCCACGGGTACTTTGGGCCGATCAAATACTATCGTTTAGGAACTGAAGAGGTGAAGCACCTGCTCTTTAACCTCATGTCAAACACCATTGTTTGGTTTTTATTGCTGTTAACCCCAGTGTGAAAAGACATTTTGTCTGTTTTACAGATAAAAAATCAACTTCAGCCTGAGGCAACATTACGGGAGCTGGATAGGACTCATCGTGAGTGCCGGGAAATAAAAGCACTTACAAAAGCTTATCTAAGAGCAGTAACTGAGAGTCACCTCACGTCGACAATCAGCAAAGGTGAAATATTCTTTTGACAAGTCCTTTACAGCAGAATCGCAGCTGCTCTGCAGGGAACAACCTCATATAGATCTAATATCGAGGGTGTCAATACGACACCAGCATGGCTCTGTTGTACGGGAGGATCGCTGTTGACACACAGCCTCGTGTGATTTATTCCAGATGTCTGTACTGCTCACTTCATAAGACTGTGGGGTCAGTTTGGTAGAAACGTCAGCACACAAACCTGGAGCTGGAAGACGTCACTTAAACACAAATTGCTTCTCCATCTCCTGCAGAAGAAGGAGGAGGAATTCACAGCAGGTCTTTTAAATCGTTTCTAGTGTTTATCAGCACACAGTGTACCTAGGTGATGTATGACACAGCTCACACAGCTCTCCCCCTCTGTAGGATCTTTAGGCATGAAAGAGCTCAGGAGTGTTTTGTTCCAGGAGGCAGTTACTACAATGTTCCCTGTGGATAATCTGCAAATGAATATCACATCCAGATCAAGGTTTTTACTTCAAGTGTTGTCCTGCTTTGGAAATCACAGGGCGTCACTGTTGCTGGCCTCTGTCCACCTCTCAGGCCTGGGGCACGCAGTCAGTCAGCAGCAGGTAGTCAACGCTTTCCTCCTGTTGTAACCACAAATGAGGTCTCTTAAACGATATGGCTGATTGTATTGATTTCTATGTGTTTCAGGGCCATGTCTACAGTTTGATTGGTGCAGCCGGTGATGATCGTTTTGCCCTGATGCATGCAGGGTACAAGCACACACAGGGAACCGATGGCTTCTCTAAAGACCTGGACATGGCCTATAGTTACTATTCCAACGCTGCAGCACAGACCATCACTGACTCCTCCAACATACACAACAGTGATGTAAGTTTCAAAATGACTGAATGTGGTACATGCAAAAAGATGAAGTAAATATGTAGTTGATAATGAGAAACGTCCATGGTGCATATACACATACTTTTCTATTTCTTCTTTTTTTTATGGTTATGGTATCAAGTTGTTGCCTATGTACAGTAGTGTGAGTTAACTATTAGCTGTAATAAGTGACAAAACAGCGTTGTTTTAATGCTCTGAGCAGCTTGTCTTCTTTGTAGCATCCGTGTTGTTTCCACATTATGACTTAAAAGCACATTCAGATCAGACCAGGAACCTGTGAATGCAGCATTAATATTCATTCATAATATTCAATAAAAACAATCAGGATTTAGCATGTTGGTGATAGTTAAATTGAACAAACCAGCTTTTTTTTTTTTAACAAGTAGCTTCACTTCTCTCTTTTAATTCCTGCTGTATAAGCTGGGTTTCTTGTTTATCAGATGTAATATATATACACAAATTCATAGTAGAGACAATATGAATAAAAGTAAAGGGTATGTTATTTGAACACAGACAACATGTACATAGGCACACGCATGCATTCATGCAAACATGCACAAACAACACAATGACAGCAGTGATTCAAAAGGCCACTGTTCCCAAAATATAATTAGGAGTGTTTTTGTTGGCCAGTTGGATCAGAGTGGTACAGGGAAAATAGCTGGGTGTTACATCTCAATTTAGAGATGTGAATGAAGTAGCAGTGCTGATTGTTAGAGGGAGAGTACTCTAAAGATAAAAAGCCTGCTATGAAAACTCAACCTATATTTATTATTAGACTATTCAAATGAGCTGCACCCAATGAATAGACTTCATGAGGACAACAGACAGACCTCTCTGCTCCAGCTTGAATAGGCAGCCGGTGCACAAAGAAAACTGTTTTGATCCAGGTAATTTGAAAAATTCTTGCTGTGGCATTCTGACCAACTCAGAAACTTTCTGATGGCTGTAGTAGACGACAGTACGACGATCCCGCTGAAGTAAAGGCAGTTTTATCAGCCTCTCTCTGTAAGACCGCAAAATGTTGTGCCAAAGTTGTTTCACATGAGAGATCTCTGTCTCTGATCGGAGCTCATCTGGCTGGACTGGAGCGGGCTGGGCTCGGTTGAATCAACAGGATTTAGTTAATGCTTGAATCCCAGTCTGATGGAGTTCACGGTGCTGTTTGTCAGTCAAATGTTAACAGACCCACATACTCCAGATTATTCAGGTTTGTGGAGATCTTGAGTGTTCAAGTTTCAATAGAATATTCCTAACTCACTTTTTGCTTGCTGTATTGAGTCATAAATGTTCATTATGTATAGCTTTCCGGGGCTTTTAAGAAAACAATGTCTGGCAGATGGAAAGGGTCA
>OMNW01003210.1:15466-38383 GCA_900303245.1 Selene dorsalis
TAATGAGCAGATTTTTTTTTTTTTGTAAAGACTGCAGGCTGGAGATGGAGTCCTTGTATTGGTAGTCAGCAGCGTTAATGCTAGCGAAGCTGTAAAAGGTGCAGGGTTACTAATAACAGTTGTACAAATAGCTAAACAACAATGATGCCTCTGTTTGTCTTTTCTAAAGCAATACACACCTGAGCTCATCTATCTAAGCAGCCTGAAGGATGTGAGCAGTGTGACACATGAAGGCAGTGACTACTTTCACTATCTGAAACATCAGGCAGAGAGAGGAGACGTGGAGTCTCAGGTTTGTTTGAGACATTTTTACTATTTGTTAAGATGAACCACACAATTAAAGGCTGCACGATTATTATGTTTGAATAAAACCTGAGGAAGAATTAAATCCAACTGTTATTTCTCCCTTGTGGTCCGCAGACTACTTCTGCTTTTGGATTAACAAAAACTCTTATTATCCTCAGAGACGCCTGGCAACAATGCTTTATTGGGGTCAAAATGGAGTCTCGAAAGACATACTGAGCGCAGTGAAGTGGTTTGAGAGAATTGCTATGCAAATGAAGGATCCCACAGCGATTTACGACTACTCCATACAACTCATGAAGGTGCTGTAACATTATAAAACCAGCCTTATCTTATGATTGGATGGAGGGCTGGATTTTTTTCCTGTTTTGTTTTGAGTCTGCAGGTGTGTGTGTGTGTGTGTGTGTTTGACAGTTATTGATTCGCTGATTGATGTGGATTCCTCCAGGGCCACGGAGTGAAAAGAAACTTCACCCGAGGTTTTCAACTGCTGAAGAAAGCTGCAGCGCTGGTACGTGTGAAGTGATCAATCTGTGTGTTTACAGAATGGCGCCTTCACTATATGAATACCAGAGTCTTGTTTCCTTGCTTTAGGGCTCAATTAATGCCTTGAATGGTTTGGGCTGGTACCATGGGATTGTACTGGAGGACCACAGAAATGCAATCAAATACTTTGAGCAAGCCGCACTAAATGGGAGCGCTGATGCCATGTTTAACCTGGGAATTTATCATCTCAGTGGGAAAAACCCACACAGCCCACAGAGGAACGAGGTCATATTCTGACACCTTGTCAAAACAGCTTCATGTTGTGATCTATGATGTAATATATTTTCTACATAATCCACAGATGGCTGCATTCCAGCTTTTCCTGAATGCGTCTCACTTCGGTCATGGGTCTGCATCAGTGGAGGTAGCCTGGTACCTTTCAACAGGAAGCCTGGAAGGGGTATCGCAGGATGTGGAGAGGGCTGTGATGTAAGAGGCTTTCATTAGCCTGGTGAAGAAAGCTTTGTTATGGGCTGTTGCACTGTAGCCCGCAGCTCAGTGGCAACTAATTTCAATGACAGTGGCTAATTCAAGGTCAGAACCTAGGATTTGCATATCTAAAAATAAGAGCAACTGTCACCACATTATTGTCTGGCACAGAGTGATCCTGCTTACCGGTGTTCCTCTGGTATCTTATGAATTTAAAGAGGCTCCGGCTGCAGCCGTGGTGGAGGCTTTTTTTAGAATGACCTCAACAAATCAGAATCTATTTTTGGATCATATTGAAATATTTTCTGTTTATATGGCGTAAATTATATTCCATAATTCATCAGCCATCCTTTACCCTCTGTGCAGAATGCTGAAAGAGGTGTGTGAACTGAACGGACACCTTGGATTTATGATCAGGGAGGCTCTCCAGGCCTACCTCCAGGGCTATTGGTAGGGACATTAATTTCAATTACTTTTCAATTGTCTCCATTTAATCATTTTCCCTGCTCTTTACTATTTGTCCCAGGTTCTTCACTCCATGTTTTATTGTGTTGCCAACAGGCAGGAAGCGTTAGTGAAGTATGTTCTGGCGGCTGAAACTGGTTTGGGTCTGGCCCAGAGCAATGCAGCACACCTGTGTGAGGTATATAGGTATTGTTTTTCTGGTTTTAACCTTTGGTGTGTACCCTAAAACAACAATGCAGTCTGTTCTTTCAGCTGGGAGTTAAAGCACAGCTCTGAAATCAATGTCATATAATTGCGGGTCTGAAAAGGCATAATTCCAGTCACACACCAAAAGAAGAAAAGGAAGCCACAGGGAAATTCTTAGCAGCAGATAACATAACATTGCTCTGCTCTCTCTCTCACCCTGCAATCATTCTGCAATGCAGGAGCTGAATCTCAGTTATGATTGTCAGTGGAGATATCATAACTACTCTATATTAAACTATGATCCCCATCCGTCCGGTGAGTTCCTCTCATTTCATTTCACTTTAACCTCCCCCTCTCCCTGTCAATCTGGTCAATGAACAGTAAGTATTTGTCTTCTTTTATAGCTCTGCTCAAAATGGGAGATTACTACTACTATTCCTCCAGTATGCGAGAAGACTCATTATCCTTGCTTGGCCAGGCCGTATCGATGTATGGCAGAGCAGCTCTAGCGGGCAGCCCTCAGGTGACAGATTTGCTCGGGCTGTAATCTCATCACCCAGTGATAAACTTAATTAAACTTCCTCAAGCTTGGTCCCACCGCAATAAAAACAACAAACAAAATAATACAGTGTTATTATTTCTCAGGCTTTCACTGTGAATAACCCATCAGCCTCCTGTTATGATTTTATTTTCACACCGTCCCACAGGGAATGTACAACTTGGTCCTTTTGGCTGGACAGGGACACAGTCTTCCTCTGAGCGTCTATGGATTGTTTAACCTGTCACACCATGATGAGGTGGATGCAATGGTGGAAAAGATGCTCCAAAGGTGCTTTTTTAAATTAATTCACTGCCACAATGTTATTTGTGATCAAAGTTGTAGCACGTGTACCAATACAAGGTTGTAAGAATGTGATTTTTTTTATTTTGCACATGAAGTATGGAGGGACGACCAGCAGATGCACAGAATATAAAATTAGATTAGATTATATTAGATTATTAGATTCATTTTATTGTCGTTGCACATTGTCACAGGTACAAGGCAACGAAATGTAGATTGGATCTCTAGGTGCATAATCGGCAGGTAACGTGATGTAAATATATAAATATGCAGAAGTACAGGATATGGAATGATGTATAATGATGTATACTGTAAATATTTACAGTATACACAGGAAGTACAATATAGTGCAAGCAGATTGAAGGAGAATACTTAGTAGTGCAATGGTGTCAATACTGGATGGTATGAGTATAAACAACTTCACTTATCTTAGCATAGCACTAAGAATAGAAACAGGTGAAAAGAACTAGCCTAGCATTTTCACTGAACATGATCTTAGTGTGAGTTGGAGATGCTGGTAGGCTGCTTGTTTACCACTGTTTCCAGTTTTTGTGCTAAGATAGGGTAATTGGCTGTTAGCTGTACCTTCATATTTGCTGCAGATACACACATGAAATAATACTTCTCTTCTAACTCTCGGCAAGAGAGCAAATATTTACTGAAATGCCACAGTCCATCAAGGGAAAGTCAGTTATAGCCAACGTTGTTAGTGCTGAAAACATCTATGCTGGACTTCCAAAGCTGCTCCTGCACATTCTGCTCATTGACCCCAAAATAATGTGCTTCTCCTGTTATTTCGCCGTCGAGTGCGACACAATTTTCATTTTTTTCCTCATTGTTTCTTCCCCTCAGATGTGTGGAGACTGAGTCTGAAGAGGCAGTAACACCCTGTTCCTTAGCTCTGCTCGGAGTCCAGATGGGAAAAGCCTTGAGGAGGATGACTCAGAACGGTGCACAGCTCTTCTTGGTAAGCACAAGACAATCAGTTCCTGCTGCATAAGAGAGAAAATCAACACACTGCACGCTGCCCTCCTACAAGACATTGTCCTCCTTTGATAATTTCATCTACCTTTAATTATTGAAATATCTAAAAATGCAAATAGGACTTTCATCATGAATAAAACATTAAAGACTGCTATGGTGAGAGGAAAAATGCAGATGATAAATTATTTAAATCATCCTTATCTCTCTATAGGTGTATGCATCTCTTCTCTCTGTCTGTGTCCTTATTGTCGTCATGCCATTTCAGAGCTGTCTTGGTAAGGAATGATCACTATTAACCACCACATGTTTCCACAAGATGGTGCCATTTCCCCACATACTTGGTTACTACAGCTCCCTACCTGTACTTGAATAGAAAACCTATGTACTGTAATCATATTTGCGTACCATGAAAAGTGTCCTTTACCTCTTTCTGTCCTTTTCATTCTGCAAATGAACACAGAGCAAAGGGCTGCCAGACGCCGTGCGGTTGAACTGAGGATGAGGACATCGTCTCTCAGGCAAGACGGTGTCAACTTAAATAGACAGCAGGATGCCGTCATGGGAAGAACCTACATAACGGCAGGGACTTTATGGCTCACCATACTGAATGGGGAGTGGTGGCTCAGGCAGACCAGTGATTTGGCTGTGACACTGTCAGGTGTGTGTCTGTGTGCTTTTTGGACCACATTCCTCTATCATCTCCTATGACATACAATACCCAGCAGAATGATCCAATAGCCGCAGTAAGAGCCCCCCGACACTGCATATTGTAAGAGCATACATTTAGTGGATGAGTTACAGCATCAGTGCTCAAGTGACACATTTGTGTGCTGGAGGCATGTGACTCATTTTAGGACAGGATGAAGAGGAGTGCTCATCAGCACATGAAACTGCTGCTTTATCAGGATTGTGATAGTGTGTCCTTAGATACCGCTTCTCTATTACTGTTTGTGGAAAATAAAATAATTATCATGGATTTATCATGGATTTCATTTAATTAATGAACAGAAAGAGCAGATTCCATTGTCTTGGGAATGCGCTGCCAAAGAAGTAGAGCAAAGTGTCTGTTATGTAATGTCCAATAAATAACATTTCTTTGGCAAATCAGTGCTTTATCTTGGGCAGATTTTTAATATGTAGTCACAGAATAAAACTGCACTGGACAGATACTCTAGATATAGTGGTGGATTCACAGGCAGATTCAGCCTCAGTGATGGATGTGTAGGGAGATGGTGTGCCGGAAGCTGTGTTCTAATAGGTCAGCTATTAAAGCTTGTTCTCAGCCCTATCAGTGATGTGTTGATAATAACTGCCTCACAGGAGACTGGACATGCAACGACAGCATGTAGGGGCACTGAGATATTTTTTTCCAAGGCCACAGCTATGGAATTTAAGAAGTTATTGATTTAGTGTCTGGCTGTGCAGGTGCTCCTGGTCAATACATCAGATTAGATATTATCAGTCTAAACCATCGCCATGGGACGCAAGAGGGAGTTTAGCTTTAAGGGATAAGTTACTATAGCAATGAGACACCTCAAATACACCTTTAGAGTTTTTGTTTGGGCATTAGTCAAAAAGTAATGTCTCTCTGTGGAGATGCTGTATCTGTGTTCATAAAGACAACATAGTGGGCAATATCCTTTGAGGGATTTTTGTTTCTACAGAGGCCAACAAATATGAGGGATAGACAGTGTTACTCAGCTCCTAACAGTTATTTACAGCTCCGGGTGACTGTTGTGATGATGTGCAGTTTATAGCAGCGAGTGTTGCCTGGAATTCATGGAGCTGTCATTAGCTAAATAAGGAGTTTCACAGTGTAAACAACACCATGTGGAGCTCCCTCAGTTTAACGTGCACACTGTGTATAATTTGAGGATGCACTAATGATCTCTCTCTTCCCTTCTTCTATCTCTGTCCCTCATGCCGTCTGTCTCTGTCCCTGTCTTTAAAAAAAACAAAACACTGCCTACTAATATGTGTGAAGTAATCTGTTTTCTGCACTTCATGTGTTACAATTCTTTGTGTACAATGACCACCATGAGTGATGTTCAAAAGAAAAACAAACAGCTTATAAATCAGCTTAATGGCTTAATATGACCTGTGTTGAACACTTATTAATGATGGATATTGGATGCTCCACCTGATGCCCCATCTCTCTGAGATGTTCAGTTCACAGCCCTGCTAGCCAGTCTGTGAGTCTTTGCTTTGGCAAAGGTTTGAGTTAAATACCCCTCCAAATTTTCTCCTACCTAACTACCTAAGCTACCCACCCACCCACCTACCTACTTACCTACCTACTTTACCTGGTGTCAGTACACTGACATTCTCAAAACATGTAGCACATTCACCGTTTCTAAAATCCAAATGTGGCACCTTTTTTAAAGGATAAGTGACTCTACACTACAACACTTCAGTCACATTATATCGGCAGGAAACAAGAACGACAACTCTGTTATGCATCCTTCTTTAGTTGAATGAAACCACATAGGAGCAAATGTAGACACAATATTGAACTGAAAGTGTTAGGCTGCTTGTGGCTCATTTAACATTGATATATTCTTATCATTTGCTCTCTGGAGGCCCTACTAACAACAGGCTGAGTGACTGAATAAAAACAGAGCAGATTTCAGGTAAAACAAATCCTGCGAGGCAGGATGGTGGGTCCAAGTGAGGCTTGGCTTAGTTAATTCTTACTGAACTGCACTAGGCTCCCTGCTACTAGACATTTACATCCATATGCCTTATTGCAATACATACACAACACGTCATACAAAACAATACACAAGAATAGCACATAACATAAAAATTCAGTGCATTAAAGGTCAGCATCATTTAAAAGTGCTATATAATGAGCAAAAAGTGCTATAAACACTTCTCAGTCTTATTCTATATATTTTTTTAACCTATTTATTTATCACTGCAATATTTCTGAGCTAATGCTACATAATTTTGTTCTTATGCACTCGATGGTGTACAATCTGAATAACAATAGAGTCTTTCACAGTAATAATATAGAGCTAGAGCTGATCTGTAATCACACAATCACACACAAAATATCCATTAGTAGGGATATTTTCCTTGATACAAAGTGTAGTGTACAAAGTGACTTTCTGACCATAAAGGATTTTTCATTAAGTTAGCTTTAAATCCGTAAATCCTTAATCCTTAGACGAACTGTTCGTAAAATATGGGCTATACAAATAAAATTGCCTTGCCCTTGCCTTGCCTTGCCTTGCCTTAATTACAGTCACAGTCGGTGCATCAGCAAATGAAAAATTGAATGTGTAACAACGTGTCATTAATTCGACAAATAAGCTTTTTCTTTTCTAAAACAATTGTCTGCCAGAATTTTTCAAGTGGTTTTAAATTATATGGCAGACAACCTTCATTCCCTTCACATTGTTTAATCATTTAATAACATGCTGATTGATGTGACCTTGAGTTGGTGCACTGTACTGTAGCTCCTCTTGAGACACTTGATTAAGTTCATTCTTCCTCCATTGAATTAAACTCTGACTGAACCCTCTGGAATATTTGATTAACATGGGGGTGGTAAAAAAAAAAAAAAACCTTGACCAGTAGACATTGTTTGATTTGTACATATTTAAAAGTCTTGTGGTTTCACACCCTGGGTTCAAGTGTATGTTCAAGTGCACAAAATGTCACAAAAACACAGAATCACGATTAACTACCATCTTTCACAACAGCTGAAAGAGATTTTAGTCACTCCTTTTCAAACGGTGACTGTAACAATTCCTTGCAGCAGCCCACAGAGCCTTTTCATTTGAACAGTGTGTGGTGAAACAGAAGCACGCGTGTCTGAATAGTATGACTCTTGTGGTTTTGCACCTCAACTCCACTGTACCACAGTGACCCTTTTGATCCATTGGGGGCCATTTTAAAGCGACCAGTGTACTGGGTCTAGAGATGAAAATTGCGTAGTGCGGTTTTTGTGATTTTTCAGTGAGGCTATCCAATGATGGATTTATTTAGTTGGATATGTTATGCTCTCTTTTAGCTTAAGTGTTAGCTTAGCTTCAAACCTAAGGCTTTCTCTTTCACTGTAGTTTTGTAGAGAATCTATATTGTTGTTGCTGTGTTCCACACTCTGGAATACTAGCAAATTTGTGGGGCGGAGCTTCTGAAGAAGTGCAGAAGAGAGGGGCCTCCACCTTTACCTATAGATTTCCTTAAGACTCGAGCCTACATCCAAACCAAGCCACCTGCTACATTCCTCACAATGCCAAATTTTCAAGCACAGAAACTTTTGGAAATGCTGCTGACCCTATTTTACTATGAATACTCTGGGGTTGTGTTGTAGTCTAAACAGGCGAAAACTGAGACTTCTGATAACATTGACGTAGACTCCCATGGTCACTCCCTCATTTGGTTTTATTTGTGAAAGCAACATGGTAATGACTTTGCAGTTAATTGTTTCTTGGTATTTTATGAGTCTTTTGTGATTGGCTCTTCCGGACAAAAATTTGGAAAAGTTCTTTTAAACTGAGAACATATAATCTGGATGTAGCATAATGCTAACACTAACTCTCAGCCTCTAATCCCCCTAACCTTTCTCTAACCTTAAATCAAGTCCTCACCCTAACATTCGCCATTTATGTGGCGGACTTGCTGATCGTCCCCAAAAGGAATTCAAGTCCCTACATAGAGACTGAGTAAACTGTTTTATGTCCCTGCAATATGAGTAATACAGGCCCATGCACACACACCTTGTTGATAACAGACATTATTACCCACAGGCATCCCTGGAGCCAGTGTCACAAAGCGGCTCAGTGAATGTGACAAGGAGGGAATCTACACAAAGTTCAACTAAGACTGAATAATTTATTGTAACTAAAACATAAACCAAATGTACAATGAGGTGTGGCACTCCACCATGAACGCAATGCATGGGTGAGTGGTCTGTGTTCATATCATATCATATCATATCATATCATATCATATCATATCATATCATATCATATCATATCATATCATATAGCGGGTACAGATCTTACCACATCACAACCACCGACTGTTATCATTACAAACCCATATGATCAAAACACTGTTGTTTCAGTAGCAAAATCCAATAGACCATATCCACAGTAGAGTCCAAGTTCCCCCCAGCGCCATCTGACTTTTTCCACTTTCTGGCTGAACTGTCTCAAAACTAGTCTTCGGACGGATACTTGTGGTGGGTACTTATGTACTGATTCCACCAGTACTAAAAGGCAACCAGGAACTAGCAACCCTCTCGAAACTGGAGAAATGCTCCCAAGACATTGTCTTCACACACATTCTCCACCACATTAAAGTGAAAACAACAAACTGGTTGATCTCCTGTTGAGATCAACCACTTCAGCCTACAGAGGGGAAATCTTGGCCTTTAGAAATCTCAAAATGGGTTTGCAAGCCAACCTAACAGGGAACACCTGCTGCTCCCTTCCGACATCCACTCAAATCAACACCACAGAACAAAGAAATATATCTATCCAACAGAACCAAAAAACTTTGTGTGAGTCCCCCAGGTTACTGACCATGGAACAGGACATCCCGGATGAGCCCCCATTTGTCACAAATTGTCTCAGTGAATGTGACAAGGAGGGAGTCCACACAAAGTTCAACTAAGAACAAATAATTTATTGTAACTACAACATAAACCAAATGTACAATGAGGTGTGGAAGTCTGTAAGATTTACCAATGCTGTGTATGGGTGAGTGGTCTGTGTGCTGTGGATGTGTCGAAGGTGCAAAACCAAAGCCAAAAGGATGTCAGCAGGTGAAAGGGAGAGAGAATGAGAGCACATGGCCCAGCTTTTATAGAGTGTAGGGCCTAGGTGAAGCAAATCAGCTGACAACCATCAATTGACTGCTAGGTCAGCCTCCAAATTGTCGTGAGGGCCGTCACACCGGGCACCCTGGGAGTCTAGCCATAGGCCTTTAACTCTGGCTGACCGGAGGGTGTGGCCTGTACAGGTCAGTGATGAATTTCTTTAAATATGTGCAAATGTAACACTAGTGTGTAAGCAAATGAATGATACCACAAGGTGAAATGAGACCGAAATGCTATCAGGATTCCTGGTGCCCTGCAGAACAGGCTCTTTTTTACACAGCATCAGCAGTTTAAAATGATACAGGCCCAAAGCCCTGATTCAAAGTCTGAACACTACCTCGTCTAGAAATGTCATCGACTAATTAAAAGTACTGAATGTTCTCTGCTCTGTTCTGATGCAGGGTGCATATGAGCATCTGAATTCTTATGGGGAGCCTGGAGGGGAAAATGTGTCACCACCCACACAGGGAAAAAGTAATGTCAAAGTAACTTATACTCGAGACTGATTTTGTCTTTACTGAGTGAAAGTTGTGATACTTCCATTGCAAAAACTGCTTGTGCGTATAATAGTTAGCTCACTAGTAATTGTCTAAAGAGCCGTGAGCATGAGGAGGAGGGAGTCTCATTTTCAGAATGAGTGAGGCTAAATGGTAAATGAACTTGCATTTATATTATGCTTTTTTTAGTCTCAACGACCACTAAAGTGCTTTACACTTCTAGTCACATTCACTCGTTCACACACACACACACACACACACACACACACACACACACACTATAATGCTTTTTTTTTTAATCTACATATTGCACATCTCTAGCTAATCATTTACACCAATGATACATCAGGGGCAAGTATTTTTTGGTTCCATTATCTGTCCCAAGGATACTTCAACATGTGGACTTGAGGAGCCGGAGATCAAAGCACCAACCTTCTGGTCAGTGGATGACCTGGTCTCCCTCCTGATGTAATGATTCATGCTCCTGATTATTGTGTCATAACCAGCAGAGGCACTAGTGTGGTTTTGGAGTTCAAGTTAGCCTGCACTGTGAAGAATTGGTTGGGATCTGTTTTTTTTTTTTTTTAAATAAAACCATGGACAATATGTCAGCTAAATCTTAGTCCTTCTGGTTTAAGGCTTATTGTAGCCAATGTTTAATGGACATTTGACTTTCTAACCTGTCAAATGTCAAATATTCATAGTCATTTACACATACTTACATTTTTATTGTAGCTAAAGGCTCGAGCATACTTTCTGCATCCATGCTGTTCATCTTGGTCTGGTGTTGCTCTTGTGAAAACATTAACTCATATTAAACACTGTGCAAATAGTCGTCTGGGTAGCAGTTCATGTGACACCTCATAGTCTGGACATGGGCAAGTGCTTTGTTTGCATATGTCATCTTAAGTCTCCATAGACCACAGCAGTAGAGATAAGAGTAGAGAATGCACTGAGACATTTTTCTGCTCTTTTATATCAAAGCAGCATTAGAGCTGGAAAACAGGTTGTATATCAGCAGAGCAGTAACGCCTTTATGATATGATACATAATGGCTCATTAATGTAAAATCTGATGGTTTTCTCCCTTATTCAGCCATATTTTCACTGCAGTGTGGCTCAATACACTGCTTCTTGTTGTTACAGTGCAGTAGGTGAATAATTAATGATGTAAGAATCTTGATTTTTTTGGCATTCTAAATATAATATTATTTTCTGTACATTATTATAAATTCATGCTGTTTTTTCTATAATATGAGAGCTTTGGCTCGTTTAATATAAAAAATGCCATTTTCCTCAGTTATTGTTTAGCTTTGCCACTTAGTTGGTATTTTTCACAGATGACATCTTGACATTTCCTAGCAGAGGACCAAGACTACAGGTCTGAATGGAGTGCAGTGATTTGTTATTAGTTACAGCTTTGCTTTGCCTGCTGTGACATGTGATTGAAAAGGCTTAAACACACCACATTTGCTACATTTGGAGCAGCAGCAGCTGCTGCTGCTGCTGAAGTTTAGATACACACTTTATATTGCAGCTTAAGGAATCTGTCAAATGGAGATGTGATCTGCCATCTCTCTGTCCTCACTTGGCATTTTCCTGTGGACCTTCACCCGTCAGCAGGCGGTAATTACGCAGCAGGCTTTCTGCTGCTGTAAAACTATCTCCACCACCATTAAAAATCTGATTAACTTGGCCTCACATCAAAATGGTATCAATGTACCTGTTGATGTCACCACCACCCTTTTTTTTCCATGTGTGTTAATGAAGCCATAACAAAAATGTAAATGTGTGTCTGACGTGATAACACTGCTGAGCAAGAAGCAATGGAGTCAGTGTCAAAAGATCACTGTTTATGAAAACTTTATTAATTTTTTTTCTGTGTTTATTGAATGGCACAGGCTGGATCTACCTGCATCCTTACCTACATCTACCCACACACTCATTTATCGCTAATTAGACTCAGGACTGTGTGTGTCATTGAGTTACATCACTGTGAGCACCTTATTTGGTTTGTTGCAGCTGTTTTGAAAGGGAGAAGGTAGAACTTTATCATCGTCATTGCTTGGTGAAGTTTTGTGACCTCATGTAATCCCATCACCCAGCTGCAACCTGAGCAGAGGTCGAATGAGTGAGTGGAAACAAACTGTGTGGGTGTAAAGGACCTTCAACAATACAGTCCTATTTGATAAAGATACAACAGGCAAGGAAAAAAATATTTTATATAAAAGGTCCCATATTGAACCCTGCTGTCATGTTTTATTTGAAGTGTTGATCCATAAGAGGTTATATCTGTGGTTTTAAGACCCCAAAACCATCTTGTAACAATGGGTCAGTGAGCCAATCAGAAGAGAGGAGGCTCTGAGCCTCTGTTTTATCTCTCTTTTCCTCTTCACTCTCACTGTTGAGTGATTCCATAAAAAATACAGCAGATTTTACTTAAACACTGAGAAAAACCAAATCCTCCGAGGTTGGATGGTGGGTCCAGGTGGGTGGGGATTAGGACATGGTTTGTTACAGAAGTCCTGACGGCTGGATTTCAGGCTTAGTTTCTGAATACAGGCATGTGTGTATTTCTCTGTGGACTGAGGCTTTGATACTTTCACAGTATTGATATAAAACCTAGTGCTGATCTATAATCAAACAGCATATGGACATCTACCTTTACTTTAAAAAGCCTTTAACAACAGCTCAGATCACTGAGATGTCTGAAAGAGGACACTTGTAGAGACATATTCACAAATAGTGAGCACAGTATCATTTAATTCATGCTTTTGTTTTCACCCATGACTTTCTGTCAAGGAGAATGGATTTGTGGCTGGACACAACTTAAAACTCACTTATGATTTTTTTGTCTACATCTACATTTTAAGTTAAAAAATCTGGTTGGTCAGCTAATATATCCTAACTAATCACTTGCCTACTAGAAAATTTATGGACCAGCATTAGACAAATACAACTCCTGGAAAACTGATAATCTATATTCCTGCCTTATCATGTTGGTCAGAACATACAGATAATGTGAAGAGGTCCACATCTAGAGGCTGAGCTGTCCTAGTGCCATCGCAGTAATATCATTGTAGCCCGAGTCAGTCCGGTTAGAGCTAGAAAAGTTTTACTGTCCTCAGTTGATAGCATGGAGATCAATGTGACCTTGAATGCTGGTAATTCAGTTTATTGCATGGTGAGAGCAGGACAGCTAAATTCCCCAGATCATATCTGGATGTGCATCAAAGTATTAGGGTTTTTTATTTATTTATTTATTTTTTACAATGAATCAGGTGTGTGTCCAGTTTTTGTTGATTTGATGCCAGATTTTGCTGTGGAGTATAATAATCTCCACATGCAGTATATTCATTCAATCCAGTAATGTGACAATGAAATGTGAGTTTTCACAAAACAGCTCAAAATCTGCTCTTGGTTCTGACTCTTTCACCTGCATCAGTTTTCATTGTATTCCCAGGCTGTGCGCAGAAAAGACAGATTACAGAAGCTCAGGTTGTCAGAAAAAACAATGCCTAAAGTTTCTCTATGGTTGTCCAGTTGCAGCCAGTCAGCTGTGCTAACACCACTGATATCTCAGTGAACTGTTCTGCACCATTTTTGTCACAAAATGCTGTGTGTTGGTATATCAAGATTACTGACCATGTGTGTGGATGGTGAAACTTTTGCACATGGTTCAATATTTACATTTACTCTCTTTATTGTATTTTATCACCTTATTTAAATCAGTGCTCTGCTATTCTCCATCTCTGCCTTTTGAATTGTGTTTCCTACCTGAAGATTAAGCTGGTTACACTTAACATGAACTGCAGAGTTACATACTATGTAGACACACAAAATATTTTAATACCAGCCACAGTACATGGCATATGGACTGTAACTGATTTTATGGAGTATATTACTTTGCTGACAGCTTGAATAGATAACAGATAGATTTAATCAAATGTTTTACATTCACATTGCACACTATCAAACCGCTATGTGTCAAAACATTGTTCTGAATTTGATAGCATAATTGTATCAGCATTGTGTACAGCACCAATAATTGACAGTGACTAATAATTAATTCACGAGTAAAACCATAAAAGACTGTGGTTAAAGTCTCCCTTTGATCGGAGACATGAAGTCCACCAGAGCTCCTGGACGTCATAAATGCACAGCAGTGGGAGGAGGAGCAGAGGCTGTGGCTGGACTCACAAAGTCAGAGGGCGGCTCTAAGGTGCAGGCTCTGAGAGCTTAACACACTGTAACTTAAGAAACACACATGCAAGACATAAATGTGCTACAAATTTAGAAAACGCATTCATCAAATTGACAATGCATGGGCTAAAAAACTCACAACAGAGGTGTTTCTGTGACAGACCTGGCTAAAGACTAAAGCTAAGCTAACAATTCATATGTGGAATAATATCTAAATCATGCAATACTGACGTCTTAACAAACTCACCTTACTGAATAAAAGAAGCATTGACCAAAAGTGTTGTCACTTTTTTAATCCCTGTGTTGTGTTGTTCCATCTGAGGAAGTTGTTTTCTGAATTTACAACATAATTGTGAATTTTTTAAGTTCACACTTCAAATACATGTGTTTCCTTAAGTTGCAGTTTCAGGGCCTCCATACTAAAGGATCATTTTACTTCATACGCAAATCAAACAAGTTAGTCATAGGGAATAGATTTTTCTTTCAAAAAGATTTTATTCAAACTAATACTTTTCAAACTAATACAAAAAAACAACTTTATAATTTCAGATTTATGTTGTGCTTATTATATTCTAGTTAGATTTTTCCGTGTGGAGTCATAAACTTGTCTTTTCAAGGCACATAACAAGTAAAAGTGAAAACACACTTCACAGGAAATGATTGAATCATCTTATTTGCCATGAACAAGCAGTAATATCTGAGCTAAATATCAAATAAACTGATGAAACAGATATCAGTCATTGTCAATAAATTTAACTTAAAACTCAACATATCTACAGCAACCTATACGTGACAATGATGGGAAACGTGACAACACACTTTAAAAATCACATATTTTTTATTTACAAATATTATATTAATGTCTTAAATACAGAGGGATAATAAATGCTACATTAAACATCTGAAGTTTAAATGTTTAAAGTTGAAAATAAATCCAAAGGCCACTCATGTATATCATAAAAAAATATAAAAATAACATTCAGTACCACCCACAGTTAAGTTAGAATAGACAGACGCAGGTGGCCAAGTCTGAACAATATGAAAACTTCATAAAACAAACATCACATGCCCAGAAACAGCAGGGTCATGATATGTTCAAGACTTACTCTTCAGCATGATAGCCATAGACAGTGTTAACTATAGAGCTTAAAGGAAATCATCCACATACCACAGCCTGAGGAGTGTTGAGCAATTACAAGTGTATTACAGATATATTATTGCATTAAGATACAAGTTGTAGTTGATGATATTAGAGATGTGTTGATTTAACAGCCTTGTTAGTGTCCTCGTCCCTCGACATGGCTGGGTTATCGTACATCTCTAGGCTCTTTCTGCTGTTCTTTCTTATCTTTTCATCCTCATCCTTTTTGCAGCACTTAGAGCATCTGCAGCAGCAGCAGTGTTTGCCGCAGAAGCCCAGCGCTGAGGTCACCACGCGGTCCATTGGTGCCAGGGAGCGCAGGGGCCGGGGCAAGAAGTCCCAGCTGCGCAGGATCCCGGGCAGGTAGCGGGGACAACGAGACTGCATCACGTTGACGATGATCACGAAGAGAACCAGTGCAATGATGGGCACAGCGACGCCAACCAGCACCTGCCAGCCGGCCAGCGACAGGCCGAACACGGACAGAGGGAAGACCAGGAAACACAGGAAGAGGTAGAGGCCGGCAAACCAGCGGTACTGTGCCGTATGGTTCCCCAGCCCTCTGGCCAACCTGATGGGTACTCGCATGAAGGGGATGGGATACCACAGTAAGATCCCCATGATGTTGAAGAAGAAATGGCAAAGTGCAATCTAGAAAAAAACACAAATACAAAATATTCAAACAAGGCAGGCACATTGTTTACCATGTTCATGATAGTAGCTAAATGACATCACAGACACCAAACTGCTACTTCCATTATCTGCGCAGATGCTTGATACCAGGGGATCAAAGTTATTACAGTTCATTTTTTGGGAACATGGATACCTCACCCAATCTATTAAATATGTGATATTTAAAAAAAACTCCTAGATGAGCTAATGTGAAAGTGAGGGGATCCACAAAGTCATTATAATTCAGCCTCTTAGAAACATGAACATTTGTAAGAAAGGTCACTGCAATGCTTCATTTACATAGAGATATTTGTTAACGTTAACGTGAACCACAGTGTCACTGCTAGTCTGAGTAAAAACGAGGACAAAAGGGAATTTGTGGCTCACCTGCAGGGAGCTCTTTAGTTTTTCTCCAGGACTAGCCATAGCAGCAAGTATAGCAGTGGTTGTTGTACCAATATTTGAGCCCAGGGTCAGGGGATAGGCTCTCTCCAGGCTAATGACACCAATACCTGTTGACAGACGATCTGTGAGGTCTAATTCCTGCAACGCTTGAATAAAATTAAATAAATACAATATATAAAGGGTAACTTACCAACAAGAGGAGTTATAGCTGAGGTGAAAACAGAACTGCTCTGAACAATGAAGGTCATCCCGGCTCCCACCACAATTGCAATATAGCCAGTGACCCAGGTGAAGGGGAAGGGGAAGTCTGCAGTGATATAGAAACACAGGAGGTGAGCAATGAACCTGTTGAAGTGAGCACAAAGTACGACCACATGCACACCGCAAACAAGGACTTTTTCTTTTAATTAAAACAATGTTTGTTCCTGAGCTTCCTCCATCACACAGCAGGACCTGGACCTGCAGGTGAGCCAGGAGCACCAGGTAAGGCTCTACCTGTGCTGCTCATCAAGCATCACCACCAAAGCAGATGTGCTGACTATCAAACAGGCTTGAATGGTGCCACGCTGAGGGAAATCTCCCTTTCTTTTCTGTACCTGTGTTGAGCACTTTCTTGATGACCACAGCCACCTGTCCCTGCAGCATGGAGTTGAGCAGCTTGACAATGAGGATGAGGCAGGTGCAGAGAACAAGCAGAGACAGAGCCAGGAGGATGAGACCCACTGCCAGGTCCGACAAATCAGTATTGGCGAAAATGTGTTTGCCTGCATTAGATGAGAGAGGGGTGTTAATGGCATTTATATGCCTACACTAATGCATACATTCTATGAGAGCTAAAAATAGCCTCGTAGGAATGACTCACTTTACATCAAACATAAATGGAACTGGTAAAGATGTTGCTGATGGGAAAAAAGTATCAGTTCTTTGTGATTAAAAACAACCTGATGATGTTTTCCATCCATCCATCTCTATCTTATAAAAGTGAAAAAAGTAAAAAAAAAAAAACCCCAAAAACTTCATTAGTGGAAGAATACTTTGATACCTTGAACCTACATTATGGTCATGTGGCATTTCAGCATCAATAGACCTATTGTGCAGGTGGACGGGTCAGCAAGGGGGCGGGGGGGTTATTAGCTGAGTCAGTATAGCGTAGTCATTGTGGGAACATCAGAGGGTCAGCATGAAGGACACTGTTGTGGTGGAGCGGTTCTCTCATGTTCCACTGAGCTTTAGTGGATCAGGTATTCCTAATTGCTTTGTAAATGCTCTTTTTGGGGTATTTGCTGGTGGTGGGGGCACACTTACATTTCTCTATGTATTCAACCGAAGTCTTGTTTATCTCGGTCCAGGTCAGGTTTCCTTCTTCCCAGCACACAGCTCCGGTTGTGCAGTTCTCCACCGTCACATTCAAGTAAGTCTGAGAGAAACAAAAACAGAATGATCTAACAGAATCACTGTGGTCACAATACAAGAGGGAAAATATCAGTCATTAACACAAAAAGCAGAGCTAACCATAGCTTTATCATGTGGTTTAGCGAACAAACTCCTAATTTTATGTATGTGATGCAGCTTGTTGTTCATTTCTCACCGTGTTGGTTCGTTTTTTGCACCACACTTTGATCAGACTCTTGTTTCTGGCGGCTGGGTCACCGGTGGCGATGTCGCTGATCACAGATTTGTCCAGCTAACAGAAGACACATGGGTTATTATTTAGAAAAGGATATTTCTTATTCATGTTAATGTTGCATCTTAAGGTCACCGTCTCTACCTGGATGATGGAGTCTGTGAGAGGGTCTGTGATGACGTTGAGCAGTTCGGGGGCGTCCTCGCCCGTCTGGATGTTGAAGGATTCGATGATGAGGTTAGTGAGTTTGTACAGGACGCCTGTGGCAACTTCCAGGGGTAGAAGAACCAGCACAGAGAGCCAGTTGAAGAAGTCGTGGACTGTCGCACCGGCAAACGCCCTGAAGTGAGGGAACACGCTCTTGTTAGGGCATGGAACCAGACACTGTACGCGTTTCTCAGCATGTAAATCACTACATATTCTGATTTACCTGCGGAACTCATTACGATCTCCGGCCTGCATCATGGCCACAATGGTGTTGGTGACAGATGTTCCAATGTTGGCTCCCATGATGATTGGCACAGCAGACGGGACCTCCAGGACTGAAAACAATAATTAGCATTATTCATATCAATGTGTCAAACTTTAGGAGTGGTTCCAAACCAGGGCTGCCTCTGCTGCTGTCAGTGGGTACACAGCAAAACTAGGAGCGGGTCTGATTTACAATGGGTTTAAATTCAACAGTAAATAAATACAAAAGTCACTGCCAGGTACAACTGACTTCATGCTAAACTGTTGAGCAGACTAATACAAAAGCAAGTAATGGAGGTCTGTTAAGAAATAAGTGTTAAATATATGTTTCTGCTTCTGTTACATGATGGTCCAGTACCAATATCTATTTTAGATCATTATAAAGAGTTAATTAATATAAATCAAACCAACATATCATCAAATGAACCTCTGGACTATGATACTTTGATGTGATTAAGGGTTACTTGAGTTCATCTGGGCTGTGGATCGACTGCACAGGTTCATAATTTGTGTGTATTTAAGTAAGACTGAATGCTGGCATCTTAGATTGAATTGCCTTTATGTGAGTGTGTGTGTGTGCACTTACATCCAGCAGACACCATGCTGACCACAATAGAGGAGGAGGTACTGGAGCTCTGCACCAGCACTGTGACTAATACTCCGATCACCAGCCCAGCCACAGGGTTGGCCAACACAACATTGTCTTGGAAGATGTCACCGGCAGCTTTGCCTGCATGCACACACAAACAAGCCTCAGGTTAAAAACACTGCACACACATTACATAAGCAGCACTCTGTTGGACCGAGCATTACCAAGTAAATACACTACATGTTTGCTGAGCTCTGTGAATTGATTTTTTTTTTTTTACCTCCAACCAGCTGGAAAGCAGAGCTGAGCACGTCCAGAGAGCAGATAAACAGGTAGAGAAGTCCGAGCAGCAGGAACAGCTTCACTATAGCTGTAAGCACTCTCATTATCTTCCCTTTTGTATCCAACTCTGTGAGGAGAAACACAAAGTAAGTCAATCAGAGTCACTGTGGTCACTGTGCACAGGCCACACCACCGTGCTGTAAGAATGAAAACCTGCCTCACCTGACCACTTGACCCCAGTGTCTCTGAGCTCTGGGAGATCCCAGGGATCCTCCTCTGGAGCTTCATTCACAAGGTCTACGGTGGAGTAGGACGGCAGCATGTCCTTAGTCGGAGCTTTATCATCTAATGGTGGAGAGTGGAGAGGGAATGCTAAGAAAAGGTGGTAAAAGCACTAAGAGATTCACAGTATCCAAGGGAACAAGACATACCGAGAGCCGGGGAAGAGTCCGTCCCCACCTCTGGTCTTGGAGCCATGGCTGACTGGACAAGAGAAAAGGAAAATTAAAAATCATTAAAAATGAACTCTTAGAAATCACTAATATTAAATTATCAACAAGTAAGTGAAACAACAAATAATTGATTCACATGGAGGCAGTGAATGACTTCACTGTTTCAAATGTTACCTGCATAACACTTTTTCAGATTTAACTGACAATATGCAAAATATTCAAATATGATACAGGGATATAATACAGTACATTATACCACGCGGTGTCTATCTGTAAAAGTCTACATTAAACCAAAGCTACTCAACGTCACAGGAAAAAAAAAAAACGAAAGAAAAAGAAACAGCTACAACCAGATCACTTCCACCAGACACCTGCCGCTAAATACAGGTACACATCACACACAGTCCTCCTGCATCCTGGACTAATGAAAGTCTTTACCTGGACTGTGATCGATGGAAAAAGTCTAAAGCAGCCTGAGCAGAGCAGAGCAGAGCAGAGCAGTGATGGCGGTCAACGCACCTGTTAGTGCGGAGCTCGGAGCAGTGAGTGGGAGGCTTCACCTGGGTTACCTGTTGCTCACTTCAAGCCAGGGCGATGCTTATATAGCGCGGCCCATGGCACACACACTCCGCGCTCAGTTCAAAGGTCGCGTACACATGTGCATAGTACAAGTGACGGGAGGGTGCTGCAAATGAATGTGGGCCACGCTGCTCGGTGAGGGCAACATCTGCGGTCAGATGATCGGAGGTGTGAGAGGAGGCTGCAATCAAACTGATCTGAGATGCAGAGAGTGGAAAAACTGACAGACACTGAACGCCTCTTCTTCTTTTCATAGCATGGGTTTTATACAATAGATTTATAAAAAAAAATACAACATAGCTCACGTACAGCTCAAATAAAGGCATTGAGGATATGTATAAGTTGCACTTATCCACAGTTTACTCTGAGACACAAGTGTAATCTACTCCATAAAGCCTAATACATTTTGTGAAATCAAACAACCTGCCCCCTGGTGACAGTGAAGGGAACAACAAACTGCATTTGAACTCACCAGATACTTTCGCTTAAATAACGCAGGGTTCTGTTGGTCCCCTGTGTGTATTCATTTACTTCTCCTGAAGCACTGAATAACTTGATCAGGAAAGACTGCAGCTATGTCCTGTAATGGATCAAAACGGTATATCCTACTTCCCTGAATATTAACCCCCATCTGTACAGAATGTCTATCTTTTCAGATATTTTTATGTTCTTTGTTTTTCTCCATATTCTGCTGTGACATCTACATTTCCCATACGTGGAATAAATAAAAAAGTCTTATGTTGGATGTTACTGTTATTATCCATTATCACAAAGGGAAATTGAGACACTCAGTTTTCTTCAGGGATTTAATAAAGTATTTCTGATTCAGATTCTGAAATAGATTATTTTGGCATATTTCTTATTTTGAGAACCACTGTTTCACATCATCGTGGCCATTGTAGGTTTTTGTACATTTAGCTAAAAATTACATTTAGTTGTACTTGTTTTTGTTTTTATTATGTAACATCTCTAGATTCTTTGGTTCTGTAGCAGAAGCTGCTTCATGCTGTGCATTTCACTATTTGTGCATTTCCTTGTATCTTCAGTCAGCAGTGAGAGATCACAACTGCTACAGTGGTATAAACACAGGCTGAGGCAGGTAGTGTAATGTATAGCTTCAGCTGTGTACATTATCTATCTCCACCAGGTTTGCACATGCCTCATCACGCATGTGCATACACACAGTCTTATTCTCTCTCTCCCACTCTCCCATGCACACACACACACATTTATTGCCGATTAGATAAAACACACGCACACGAGTGTCCGTGCACACATTTATTGCTTATTAGGCCAGGTTTATAGTGAGAGATATGGCTGAGATACGCCTGTAACAACCGCACATATAACTTCTAAAGTCAGTGGTGTGAATATGAGTCAATGATTAAGCCAGAATTATGTTGCAGTTACTCCCAAACTGCAGTAAAATAATCACAACATATTTAAAGCTGCACTTAAAAAGGGTTCACTGAGTTGATGGCCAAAAATTAACTGTGAACTCCTACAGCTGGTCTTAGCTAGGCAAAATATTGTAAATTTATGATGAGAGATGATAATGATAATCACCATGACTACGTGCTTTATTTGACTGTTTACCTTCTGGGGCTGACTAGTGAATATGGGACTTAAATGAGGGCTTAAGCAAGACAAACTTTGCTGATGATATTTTGCTGTGAAATTGAACTGTAATGCCTTCGGCCTCTGAGAACTGTGAGGGAGCCGCATGAAGTCCTACATGATACATGATTCATTCTGCCTTAGTCACCAGAGTTAGTTTTATCTGTTCCTCACTGCCCAGAGTTCGATCCCTTGAGATGTTCTAAAAGTTTTTTTTTTTTGGGCCCATAACTGCACACGTCTAAAAAGCCTGTCATATTCTTCTTTTTCAACTTTTATCACTTGAAGACCAAACCACACAAGTGAAAAAACACACCGTTGCATTCCTTAGTAACAGCTTCCATAAATAAAATCACTGAAAAAGTAATAGAACTTTGCCTCAGGGGGTTTCCAACCTGCTTTTCTAAGCCGATCCTGTATATTGTCTGGCCTCAAAGCAACCACTCATAACCAGCAATCATTACACTGTAACACACCACTGCTACACAACCAACAACATGGCTGCACTTGCATTTAGTGTCAGGTAGACAGTGTTCAACAAAACAGCCATAGGCATAAAACATGAGAATCAAACAAAACAAACAAAGAATAAACACTTAACATTTTGCGGCTGCAAAACAACTGCTCCACTAAATCATCATTAAATCTTTTACAATAAGACACTGTGTCATCAAACAGTGTGTGAAACCTACAGCAGTAATAACACACACACACACATTCACTTAAGTACAGACACTGAGTTCAACAGTAGAACCAACTGAAACAGGACAATATGACTTTCATCTCTTACAAATGAATT
>OMNW01003212.1:6157-29836 GCA_900303245.1 Selene dorsalis
TTAAAAAAAAAAAAAAAAAAAAGGATATCACCTTTAAAATAGCAGATCGAAGACAAGGATTGGATCCAAGCACTTTTTCATGTTCTTACATCTGATACATCAAAGAAAGAAAGTCAGAAGGAGGAAGGGTGCGTGAAAAGTGTGACTTCAAACAGGCAGAGTATCTGCAGTGATGCAGGAGTTAGTCAGGTTCACAGGAGGAAACAATTGCCCTGTAGAGTCACAGTTGGTGTGCTGGTGTTTTGGCACCATCTTCAACCGAGGTGACATCCCAGTGTTGCTTACTCTCTCATTGGACGGGCAAACAGAGAAAAAACACTCTCTTGCCATCCTGCTGCTGCATGTCACTCTGTCACCATTCTCTCTTCTTTTGTCCAATGTCCTGTGTCTTTTTCTGCACGACCACACAGCCAGATGCATCGCTGAGTAACAGCAGGCATCTGGTCAGACAGCTCAGACAAAGCAGAAGGACCTCGCGGGCCCGATGCAGACAGCAAAGCAAAAGGAAAAGGGCAAGTGTAGTTGCAGCAGTGTTTGTCAGCCAGGATTGTCCTGGCTCATCCACATCAACCTCACACACGCTTCCTCTCTCCTTAGCTGAATCTGGCCCAGTGCAATCTCGCCACTTCCATACTCTCACCTCTCTCTTACACTTTATCTGTGTCTGTCTCTCTATATCACTCTATCCAGCTGTTGACGTCTCATCTTTATGCATCATATTATGCCCTCTTGTTTGTTTCTTTCCTCTCAGTTAGGTCTCTCTCTCTCTCTTTTTTTCAGAGCTGCTGTGCTGTATTAATTGGAGGAACAATGTTGTCAATACACTGTTGCCCATAAAGTTGGATTTTTTTTTTTTTGCCTCTTCTTGTGAAATGATTCTGACAATGTGATTTATTCTTTATTCTAGTGTATATCTTCTCAAAACTTTATTGAACAATGTCTTCCAAACTGTCACACTTCCACAATTATATCACATTAAACCACAACTAACCTTTATAATAAAAAGAGGAATATGACTGAAAACTAAATTATTTCAGCTTTATGGGCAACAGCGTATTATTACTTCTGCCTGATTTCACCTGTGATGTCAAGTCAACCCACTCACAAATGTAACATATAAGCATCTATTAACTTTCTATAGGACATATATGTGCAACATGAAAAAATTATACATGAAACCTATACGCGTATTAGTTAATTGGAACAATTTCTTATATTGACATACAACTCTAGCCTATACTGTACAGACATGTGTGTTAATTTAGACATGTTCTACAAACATATGTCCATCCCTAAATCTGTCAGTATATGTGGATCTTTCCTGTATATATACAACGGATACCAAAATAAGTTCCGAGAAGACAGACAGGTTTAAAAAGAATGAGAAAAACATACATAAGAAAAAACATATGTATACATTTCTATTTATATGCTGTTATAATATACCTGCATATGTGAAATACTTCATACTTACATACATGTTATTATCATACATGGCTGCTTGTACCAAATAAAAATTCACCATATAGAGTTTTAAATTTATTTTCACATGCAAATTTTACTATGGGCATTTAATTTATGTTATGTGTATGTATTTTCATATATCTAGAGGATGTTTATTTGTGATTGTAATTTATGGGATATATGGCAACATAAACTGTGATTTAGGAACATATATGCCATATGTAATATTTCTGTATGGGAAAATCTGCTCTATTAAATGAGAATAAGATCAAGGCCAGGAGAAAGAATTGCTTTATAATGAGGGTTTAAAAATGCAGGATATAAGAGAGGAGAGCACAAGTGGGTTTAGTCTTTCCATGTCTAATTAAGTGGACTATTAGTTCTTGGTCACACCCTCACTCACACTGATGAGTGTCTGCCTTTAAACAACTTAGTCTGACGTCGCTGCAAACCTGAGCTTTAATCTGTATTATTGAACAGGTTGTGTCTGTGGCAAATGGAGCGGCAACTTAACCCTTTTATATACAGCTGTTCCCTTTTGTTCCCTTTAAGTGGATTTAAGGATGCATTAATCAATGCTGTGTATTGACACTGGATGAGATGACAACATGTAATATAAAATCATGTTTCACTCTGTACAGTCCTCATGGTTGTTTTAGTGATTTTCAGCTCATTATTCACTCCACTCTCACTGCACTCATGACTTGCAGCAGTCACCTGTTTACGGTGAAAGAAAAAAAAAGCTTCAACAAAAACACTGTTCTTTTCCTGCTTGGCCATCACACTCTTAGAAATTACAAGTGAATACATCTTATTTGCAAAGAAAATCCATAATTTCAGATCAGATTATGCTCTTATCTTCTTTACATGCACAGATAAAGTTAATTAACATATCTCACAGGTCACAAAATGTTAAGTATGTAGTGACTGTTTTTTATTTGTTTTCTGTTAAAATAACTTAATTTACAGTGTCTGTCTCTAGTGACTACCGCATTATTAAACTTTTTACTGACTGATATTTCATTTTGGGTCATGGTCAAAACATACACAAGATAAAATGTAATCTCAGATTTCATAACTGAGAGGATGTGTGCTCCTGACCTCTAGCCATCTCTCTTCTCTCACCCTTTAACCCCATCTAAACAGTCTGGCCCTCTCCCCATGAATCCCCTTCTTCCTTCTGCTTCATCTAATCCCACCACCCCACTGTTGCCTTCCTCTACCAACCCCTCCTTTTTTTTCTTTTTTTTTAGAAGCTCTCAGCCTCTACTCTCCTCCCACAGCTCATCCTGCTCTGTCAGTCATGCCACACTGTGTGACCCCACTCAACCTCCGGGCAGTCACATCCTCATGCCCCATCTTTCCCTCCCCAATCTCTCCACCCTTGCTTTCACTGCTAAACTCTGTCTCCTCCTCCTATCTGAGTCTGAGTTGACTTCCTATTTCCATTCATCCAGTGACCATTATGTGCAGTCTGCATGGTCATGCTGTGGCCTGTCGCAGCCACCAGGAACTAATTAAGGTCTTCTCACAATTATCTGATTAAAGTCCTCTGCTGCTAATTAAACTGCCATCTCTCTGCGGCCCTCTGTGTTTTTTCCCACAAAACTTCCCTCATCCTCTCTGCATCTTCTCACACACACATTCATAAATATCTAGAGAAGCAACATCAGTACAATATATAGTGACAATATGTTTACATTTATGCTCACAGCTGCACTCATGTTCTGCGCTTCATGTTTTTATTCTCTCAGTATCCATCTCGCTCTCTGAATGACCAGCAGTGTCATTTTCGGTTAAACGGCAGCAGCCTGAAGAGCCGACCGAAGCTTACTCATTATCTGGTCCAGTCATGTTTGTCCTAAGATGCTGATGATGAAATCCAAATGATTGTGCTTTTTGTTGCGGTCACAGACGATCTGCTCCTCATGGCTTCAAGTGATTTTTAATCAGTTTGAAATGTATTAGGAACATTTCAGTAATGGTCCTCACGATCCTCACTGGTGTCCCGAGGGAAAGAGTCAAACTTATTTAATCTTTTTCTTATTTTTACTTTTATTGCAACATACCTGCTGGTAGTTTCTGTCTGATACAATGTTAATGTGTTTTGGTGACAATGAAACTAATTTTAGATATGTAAAACCAAGATAATGACATAAGGCTGAAAACAAGTGATTTACAAACTATTTTGCTTCTTCTTGTCACAGTGTTGATCCAGTATTTGTGACCATTTCAACTGCATACAGTCCCAAAGCATTAAAAATATTCAAAAATTATTAGAATTCCCTGATATATATAAATAAATCATATAGATTTCTAACTTTAAACACACACACAATAACTGATGAACTGATTACTTATAGAGTATGTTCAAATCTTTATTTACCGCACTATCATCCCAAATAAAAACATGAAACTGGGTCTATAATTATCTCATGATTAGTAGTAGGCAGTGAATGAAAGGACTGCTACTGTTGCTGAGAGGAATGTTGAACTCTGCAGTGTCTCTTTTGACCACTAGTGAGCAGCATCAGGCGCCCGAATCTGTCAGCAGGTAACAGACTTGAGCAGATATTTACTGCTCCAGCAGGGACATTATGGAGCACTGGCCCCTGAGCCCCGTTCAAAACCCTGTGAAGTGTTTAGACCACAGCTCTGTGTCCTTCCCTCAGCTCTGTAGCTCAGATGAGAGGATCGATGGGCCCCCTGACTCAGCTGCACAGCAGCAACACATTCTGTAATGCAGTAATGTAGTTCATAAATATCGACCACCGAGGTGAAGTGGCAGGTATAAATCCTAAAGGGATGTCCTGTGGAGGATAATGGGAGAGATGGAGAGCAACGTTCGACTATAGGGACCAGATCAAACTGCTGACATTCACCATGCTGCACCAGAGATACAGGAAAACAGAATAGAATAAAAAAGAAAAGAAAAGAAAAGAAAAGAAAAGAAAAGAAAAGAAAAGAAAAGAAAAGAAAAGAAAAGAATAGAAAAATGTCTATAGAGCTGTAACCTGAATGTCTGCATATCTAAATGACCTTTGACCTGTTGCTTACTTCTCAATTTCCTCGTGTCCAAAAAGTACATGTACAGCATAAAAAGAAAGAAAGCGTATATTCAGTTCAACTGCATATGGCTACTACAGAATCTCTGAGAACCAGTGTCTGTGTGCATGTTTTCATGCATGTATGTACATCATATATGCCTACATGTTTGTGGGGTTTGTCATGTAGAGAAGAATAAATGCTTATTGATCTCTGACTACAGCATGAAACAGTCTTTACTGTCGGCCTGACAGATTGCAGAAGTCTTGTGTCATTTGTTTATGACCGACCTTTATCATCCTTGCCTCTGCCTTTTATACCTCTCTCCCTCTCTCTCTCACACACACTCTCTTTATCTATCTGTCCTGCCCTGCTTACTGTACTACTACTTCTCTCTCCCCCCATCCATCTAGTTTAATTTCTTTGGTCATGCCTCATAATCAGACCTGGAGACCATAACACCGACTCTCTGTGCCTGACTTTTCTTCTTTTTTAGACTCTTGGAGAACAGGCCTGATGTTGCACTTGCTTTGGAGATGTGGTAACCTGTACACTCGACAAACCGAGTTAAGTTAGACACAGTTAAGATGCCATAAGGCTCGCTAGTTTGAGCAGGCACCCCATATGCAGAGGCTACACTTCTCACTGCAGCTGGCCCCGGTTTGAATGCCCAGGTGGCCCTTTGCTACATGTCAGCCCCCCTCTCTCTGCCTCCCCCTTTCCTGTCTTTCTCCATTATCAATTAAACAACACCCCCTGTCAATTGAAGGCAAAAGCCCCAAAAAATACTTAAAAAAAAAAAAAAAGTTAGGCACAGTTGAATAACTGCTAAAACCATATCAATCAGACTTCTTCCTCTCCCACAAGTCTGTGACTCAGTGGTAAAAAGAGCAAAATGAAAGATTCACAGCATGAGAATACAAAGTTTCTGGTTCCTCTACAGAAATTTTAAGAAGAGTTACAGCCCTGGAAGGAGGTGTTTGTAACATTTAAAGTATTTCACTTGGCTGACTGTTTTGAGAGCTCTTGTCTTTGTCACTTGTGCTTGCAACATCCCTGGGGACAGACAGGGATTTCAGCCTGAAAGCCTCGCACTGACAAGCAACAGACAAAGGCTGTAGTGTGAACTTCCCGTTGAAGCTCCTTGCTGGCAGCAGCTGACAGATCTGTGTGTAGCAGAGGAGGAGCACAGGGGAGCCCACCCGCAGAGGAAAAAGCTACAGAAGATACAGACACAGGTAACTGCACATTGAAGTGAAGTTGACAGAAGAACTGTTAAAAATATTGATGTACAAGGAAAAAACTAAATAATGCCTTAAATCTGATACATATACCACAAATGATGTAACAGAATAAACAAAAATCAAACACGTGTGATGTTTTAGTCACCAGAAAATTATGATTCATAGTTTAACTCTCTGGACCTCCACAACACCAGTAACAACACCACCACCTCAATGCCTCTCTCTCTCTCTCTCTCTCTGTGTGGTCACTCCCTTAATGGAAATTGATGCAGATGTCTAGTATCTAATTTATGACTCATACCAGGAGAGAGAGAGGAGGAGGAGGTGGGGCGGGGTGGGGGCAAATATGAGCTGTAATTGCCCAACACAACTCCAATTCAATGGCTGTCACTACATCTGTAGGATTATGTCACTGTTTGACTCTGAGCGTGTGTGTGTGTGTGTGTGTGTGTGTGTGACTGACATGATGGTCGCTGAAAAATTATGATGCAGTATCTTTGCTGGAAGCATCAGCAGTTTCTGGCAACTTGTGTATTCTGGAAATAGCCACACAGACAATAATAGAAGCAGTAATTAGCCTACAACTAATTTGTAACATCTTGATTATATAACTTTCTAATGCTGCTACTGTTGGTGATTATGTTTTTGAAGGCCTCATTTTCTCTCATTATGCACAACTTCACTATTATGAACGTTACCACACTGCTACAAGCTGCAGACCTCAACTTAAAGTTAGACTGTATGTGCACGTGATTCACCAGGTCAGCTTGTTGTTTTCATTTCCCTTTATTGATCCAGTAAGCAAGACATCAGATCCCATCACAGTCCTCTCTTGTAATTTTCTGCGTTTACTGTCTAGACAGACAGAACTGAACAAGTCACGCAACATGGCTGACTAGTGGGAAGAAAAAGAAAATATGTTTTACTCCATCCACTGAGAAAACAAAGATGAAAGAAATCAATACTGCTAGGTTAGTACAGTACACATTTTCCTTGGCTAATGTTGGTAGCAGTGACAGATGAGTGTGTTATGATGGTGACAAGTTATAATAATACCTCTTCGAAATAATTACTGGACATGGATTCAAGTAAGAGAACAGGCTGCGATGATTAAGCATACAGTTTGATGGAAGATAAAAGCAAGTGAAGAGCCAGACTGGTTGTCTAATTTACTTCAGGTCATTGTGTGTATAAAATACTGTACAATATCATTATTGCTGGTTTCCTTGGTGATGGATGCTGACGAGCACTGCTCCGAGTACTGTACCTTTTTAAAATTAGTGTGGTGAGCAGCAGCAACAGCCTTATGGTCATTGGTTTGAAATTTTGCTATTTTTATTTTTTTTAATTAGCACTTTTGTAACGTCCCTCTTTCATTTCAAACGCAGCTGCTTTTAAAATCACAACAACACTATGACACCGATTTGATCAGTTTGTCCAGTCATGCTCACAGTGAGGTGTGTGTGAGGGTAAAAAGAAAACAGACTGGGCACCCCATTCACACACACACTCACCTATTCATACGCAAGCAGTCCTTCAAGTTGGCTGTTTTGTGTCGTCTCTCACTTTAATATTCAAGGCAATTATTGTAAATTCATCCAGTATGTGTGTGCTGTTGGCACAAGAGCTTGATCTTCTTCTATGTATCCGCACAGAGGAGAATCATTTTTAGTAGCATTGTGTTGTCAATGTGAGGCCCGTTATCTGCAGAGGCGTAGCTAGTGACGCATTTTTCATCTTTGGGTTCTCTCTCTCTCTCTGGGTCTGAAAAAGAAATTAAAAAGAAGAAAGCAAAAAGAGAAAAAAGAAACAGTGTCCCGATGTATGCATGCTAGCCCCCATATTGTCCGGTTAGGGACTTTAAGAAGACAGGATGGGACCAGAGAGATAAGAGAAAAGGGAAAGAGAAAAACAAGTCCTTTCTAAAGAGAGAAAAAAAAACAAGTCCTGAGTTGCTGTTGGCCAGATGAACCTTTGTGAACAGTCACAGGGGTCAACAAACTTTCAGATAAAGGTTCTGCTCTTCAAATCCTGCTACATGTCAATCCTTGGAGAAATGCAGATTTGTACACTTTCATATGACATTTGGAATTAGAAGACAATTCTGGTTTGTTAAAACTTGGGTCTTGTTCTTGTATCTTAGGCCATTGTTTCTTTTGATTGTGATTATGATCCTGGAAGTTGCTCACATCTTTGTGGCATCTTCCTGTTCGGTTCCAGCCAGGATCTCTGTTGGATGTTTTGCCTCTCTCTCCCTCCCATTGCTTTGTTATGTACTGTGCAGAAAAGGTAAACAAATAACATGAAAAAACAACAAGTAACAGATCGGTCATTCATGTCTAATTAATGACCCGTAACTATAAAAATGTGACCCAAGTTGTTATAAAACAGAATTATCCTTTAAGTTCACCGAACTTTCCTCTGTGAGTGGCAGATGATGGCGGTCGAAGAGGGCGGGGGAAGTTTGGAGGAGAGCAGGTGGTGGTAGAGGGCTAAAGTGCATTATAATCATTTCCCAGTGAGAGTGCCGTGTGAGGCGGACGTGTGAGTTTTTATGTGTCTGAATGTTATTAGAGCTCTGTTTCTGGGGGAAGTGGGACTCAAAGTTCTTGTCTGGGTCATGTTGAGATCAAAGTTCAGGTTTCAGATATCAATTCTGCTCCATGTCATCAACAATTGGGGTGTTGTAACTCTGGAACAGGGGCTGCATGAAGAGGCCGACCGTCCCGACCACGCACACACACACAAAGATCCACAGGAAGAGCCGGTCAATCACCATGGCAACATACTTCCAATCTTCAATGATCTGCAAGGAGAAAGGTAGGCTAAGTCTTGCTATTTCTTATAACGACTGCACCAACTAAAACAATTAATGACTTTGCTATGATTTAAAAATGAGGGACATTTGAGCTTTGATGATGCGACAAATTTTTATCAAAACACATGTAGACAACGTTCTTAACTGTGCTACCCACCGAAGTGCATACACTATGCATACATAATTTTATAATCTACAGAATCCTAGAGATTAGATAAAGGAATTCATTAGAGCCAAGAGCCAGAGGTGACAGCCAATAAAATCAAAATTAGCTTTTTTTAAATTTTAACTTATTTTAACAGAATAATTGCCTAATCACAATGAATTAATTACCAAATCAATATTAAATTTGCACCTAAGAACTATATGGCTTGCAGTGGATGCTTTAGGTTAAATGCTAATGTGAGCATGCTGCTTCAAATATTGTTCAGACCTCTAAAACATAAAAGAAACCTTTGCCAGAATGGAAGTTGCATGACACATCAAACAGGACAGCAAACACACATGTTCATGCAGATGCTTTTCTTCCAAACACATACCCCTTCATCATCATCCTCGCTCTTCATCTTCTCAGCGATGTAACGCACTCCATCTACTGCATCTTCAACGTCAATGTTGCACTTGAGCGTCATCCTCTTTCTGAACTCTGTGTTCTCTGACAAGTCGCTGATCTTCCAGCCATAGCGTTTGGCCGACTCCTCGTTGACGAAGAAGGACGAGGAGGAATCTGCCATCCCTGCAGGGCTGCCAGTGGCACCATCCGCTCCACGCAGCTTTTGGTCAGAGTACGATCGCTGCTGGTGTTTTTTCCGGAACTTCTCACGGATGTTGGAGCTTCCTGGTCTCCGCATGAAGAGGTAGGAGGGGAGCCGGTACAAGAAGACACGCTTGACCCAAGGAGGCATGGTGTGTGTACTGGGGGATCGATGGTGCACGTTGAGCACACAAACGCTGGTGACGATGGAGAAGGTGACCAGCACCATCGTAAACATAAGGTACTTCCCAATCAGAGGCACTGCTAAAGATGTAGGTGGTACAATCTTTGAGATTAGGAGTAAAAACACAGTCAGGGCCAGAAGGACAGAGATACAGAGAGTCATCTTCTCACCACAGTCTGACGGGAGGTAGAACACCAGAATGGCCAAGGATGTTATAAGGATACAGGGGATAATCAGATTGATGGTGTAGAACAGAGGTTTCCTCTTGATAATAAAGTCATAGGTTATATCCAGATATCTGATGTCATTTGGGTCTTCATTCTTGCGTCCAGGCAGTGAAACGATATCCCACTCACCACTTGGCTTGAAGTCGTCACGTGAGGCAAAATCACTGAGGAGGATGAGGTCAATCTCAGTGTGGTCATAGGTCCATGAGCGAAACTTGAGGGTGCAGTTCTGCTGGTCGAAAGGAAAATCACGGACCTCGATTTTGCAAGCTGATTTGTATATAGCCGGTGGAAGCCAGGCAACATCACCGTTATTGGAGACCACTGCGTTGGAGTAGAAGGAGACTTCATAGGTCCCATCGGCACTGACAGAAAGAAAAGGTAGAAGATAAGTCAAAGGAAGGAGGAAAGATAAAATCATATTCAAAGAGCATTCAAACACATCCACAATGTCAATACATGGTATCACAGATGCTTAAACTTAGGATTTTCCTGAAAAAACAAAGTACAGATCGATACAATAGAAATCCTGCTTAATGATCACCTATGGGCTTCTACTCATGTGGTGGTGACTGTGTCTGCAGAGCCCCCACCATGCCTGTGTTTGGATGTTTTGGTGTGGTCGGGACGTTTCTGGGCAGGAGTTGGAGTTTTCTCCCCAGCCAGTGACAGAGCGCAGGTGAAGTTGGGCGTGCAGTGTGAGTAGGTCCTGCTAGAGAGTGCTAGTGGCAGACGCTAGTAAAGAGTGAGTGAAGAGTTTTTTATATTTCAAGCTCCTGTTGAAGCAATTTAAATATTCAATAAGGATGCCCCCTGAAGACCTCTTTTAATGGTATTCAAGGCATACATCTATCTGGAAGGAGACCCACAGGCAAACCCTGAACAGAGGGATTATAAATCCCATCAGTCTTGGGAGCACACTGGAATTCCCCAGGGGGAGCTGAAACAAGTGGCTAGTGAAGTCTAGTCTAATCTTGTTCCCACCACATTGAGGATTCTGCTGGATACTGGTTACGGTTTTGGAGGAGTATGAGGTATGGTGTTGGCATAAGATTAATAACAGAGAGAGCTTGAGCTCCGACACTGCAAGGTTGGTTTTCAGCAAAGAGACACTAGGTGGAAGGCAGAGAACCTCCATTCTCCCTGTAACAAGTCATTTAGCCATTACAATTACTTACTAAGCTGTTAAATTAAAGGTCCAGTGAGTAGAATGGGAAGGAAACCGTGGCATCTAGCATTCAGATTCTAGATTGCAGAGCTCACTCGCGCTCAAAAGCTCAGCAAAGTGACGGTGGCCTCTGAGGGCAAAGTGCTGTCTTCCACGACTGAGACGACTGGGAGTAGTTCAGGATCATCAAGCGATGAGGTGAAGATGTAAACCATATTACGATAGCTTATCAGTGAGAGATTAGAAGTGTTTCATTCCTACTTGTAGAGTTGTTCCGATTCCGAAACTAGTATTGGAAATGACTCCAATACTGCCGAAAATGCAGAGAACCTGTTAGCGCCGTTTGCTTTGTTAGCGCTGTTAGCTCCGAAAGCAGCTACAGTCGAACTGGAGCGGTCAGTTTATTAAACGAAATGAGCAGCACTCACCGGCAAGTTTGTCCCCTTTTGGCTACAGTATTCAAAGATGGCGATGCAACATGGCAGCCTTGGTTGGGTGCACCGCCACCTATGTATTTGTAAACAACTCATTCTAAGCTACAAGAAAGCTTTCATTTGTATGTGATTGTGACCTCTGTATATACTTATTTTTGAAAGCAATATCAGATTTTTGCTAATAAAAAGCCAAATAAGTTACACACTGTCCCTTCAAGGTGCAAATCTTTCATAGTTCCTCTTTAACCTGAACACTTTGTTTCAGCACAGCCTACAAATTCTTCCATACCTGCACCTTAAAAAGAATCTCTCCACTTAATGTTCATAACAACCTTGAGGAAGCCCATTTTATTAGTGCCATTAAAATCACATTAACAGGATTATCCTGCAACTATGTCATTAAAGAAGCAAAACATTTACTTAGGGAAATATAAATTTACTGTAGCCTACAAACTGATGGCGTGTTGAGAAAAGTATTTCATGGCTGCGTGTGTCACCTCTGCTGTGTCTGCTGAAGTGACACATGCAACACCTCAATGTTTTGAAAGTTGCAGAATGTGTTTATCTTCTCTAGGGAAGAGCTCAACCAGGGACACATGCCCACAACATGGCAACAACTGCCCCCCTCCCACCTCAAATCTGCTGAGAATGTCTTTTTTTCCTCATCTCACCAAGCCTGCCGGTGATGCATTATAGATAAGTGGCCTATCAATTATAAAGTAGGTCAGGAATCCAACCATCACACTCAGTCTCTAATGCTTTGGGGCTGCTGTGAATATGCAGACTAATTAAAAATGCAGAGGCCCCACCTGCTTACTGTGACCTCTGGTCCACCAGACTTGGCCAGAGACCTCGACCTGCAGTCTTAAAGTAGTGCTGATCATATCCTATCATTACGCCCTTAAGCAGTTATGCTCCTGATGTGGTCTTTAGCTGACAGGCAATCTGTGATCTTGAAAGTTTAATCATAACAAGGCCTGTATAAATGGTGGAGAAACACTGATGACCAAAACATAAAGCTACACATCAGCATCTCAACCTCAGTTTTAAAGTTCATGTAAGGCTTGAGAAAGCAAACTATCAGGTCTATTTAGTAGATGTTCTTGGTGTTTTGTTTTTTTTATTATATCACATGGGCTTCATCAGCATCCATTATGGAATCATCTGTGATTCAATTTTAAGTTTTTCAGTGTTTTTTTGTTTTCTTCTGGCCACTTCAATGACTTCTTGATTAAGTTGAGGTTCAAAGTTTGTTCTTGAAATTCCATCTCCTAATAAAGATCATGTAATATGACTGAGAGCTGTAGAGCAGCTACTCAAGGGCTCTCTTGATGAGTTGACATAAACCTAATCATGTGTAAAAGCCATAGTTCATTGAACAGCTGCTGGTGGCATCTCCAAAGTTTCCATTCAGGAGAAGGCTGTCATAAGCTTAAGTAACTGTTTACTAACTTTCCCACATTAGGACTGTCATTGCATGGAAGTTTATTGAATTAACTGGATATTGAAGTTTTTTCTCTGCATTTAAATACTGTATTAGTAATCAATCATGTTAGTACAGGAAAGGGGCAATTAATTAACTACAGATAACCAAGGTGATATACTAAATAGGCAAGCAGCCAAATGACCTCCAGGTATTGCAAAGAATTAATTCAAAGTGCTGTCAACCCCATTCAGCTGTAAAGGATTTTATTATCTAGACAGTAATATCCACTGGCTATCATATGATGTGTATATCACCACACAGGGAAAAAAAATCAATCAATCAGTTTCATGTTTATTTCTGTGATTTGAGTCAGCAGAGCTGGGACTCTTGTGTGAGCTTCATTTTAGTGATGAGAGTTTAGAGGAACCCAGCAGATGGAAAAAAAGACCCAGGTGTTGACCTATATGGCTGACACAGGAGGTGAGGCCCAAAAGCCTTCGTGTGTGTCAGCCAACACTCCAGTGGGTAGAGGCAGTGGGGCTAATTTCTTCTTGAATGAACTTATTACGGAATTGAGGTTCTTGTATATTGATTTCTTTCCTTGCGGGCATTTGATACAGCTGCAAGATGATGATTTTAGATGTGCACACAGTCAAAACATCCTCACATCAATGTTTAGGGCATCTCTGCTCAATATACAGAAAAACGCAATAAGGTGCTGGGATGTCGTCTCGTTATCCATAGTAACCCTGCTGGTAAATGTGGGTTGTAAAGTAAACTCTTTGACACTTCACTTGTAATGGCCTAAATATATTTGAATTGATCCCATGGACAAATTGCAGTGATCCCATGTGTGCATTCAACTCCACAGTGCAAAATGCAGGTGAAGTGTTTAAGAATGAACTTGCACATAGCTTGCACATTCATCTCATCTGTTTACTGAGGTACAATAAATTAGAAAATCATCATCTTTGAATGATGAAGTGTCCTCTTTTTGATTTTATTGCCAGAAGTGTAGAGATTTACGTTACAGATAAAAAATGTTGTCGTTGAAATTCCTTATCCAACTGTTCTGGAGTCTCCCTTTCTGCTGCCGTGACTCAATTATGTGACAGCCCCCACCTCTTTTTGTTGTATTTTTATGTGGTTTTCTTTTCTTTTCTTTTTTCTCTATGTTGCTGTTTTTGTTTCTGAATTTCTGTTGTTTGTTTATCTGTTTACTGCACCTATCTCCATGTCTTAAGGTGGAAGTAGGCGATGTGATCTATCTATCTATCTATCTATCTATCTATCTATCTATCTATCTATCTATCTATCTATCTATCTATCTATCTATCTATCTATCTATCTATCTATCTATCTATCTAGCTCTACTTCTAGGCGCCTACCAAGACAGTTTTAGTTGTTTCATTATCCTGAAAGAGGTGAGAAGTGGGGAAAAAAAAAAAGGGGAGAGGTAAGAGGATAACAGGAATAAGAGGATAGAAGGAAAACATATTAGGGAAATGGGGCTTTTGTAGCAACTACAATAAAGTTGCTAAATCTCTCTGTCTGCTCTTCTTTTAATCACTTAGTTTCAGACACGCACATTCTGTCTGGCTGTCACAAAGCACAAAGCACAAAGCAGATGTACTTGTTGTAGAGGACGATGTCTGGCAGCCAGATGTGTTGTGACGGGAGGCGGATTTTCTTGATTCCCTCGTACTCTTCAGGATCCCACATTAATCTGTAGTCATTCCAAACCTGATGATGAAGGAGAGCACAGACACACACACACATACAAACACGCAAGTCAATAGATGCAAAAGTCATACATGTGCACACACGAATGAAACATACATAAGAGACATGCATAAAACTTGGGTTCATGCATTTTTAACAGCAGTAGGCTACACTAGCATATTTGTCCTATATGCAAAGAGCTGACCTCACCAGTGAACACGCTGAACGTCTCTGCACATTTTCTTTAAAGCCAGACACATGATGGTGCATCTATGTCTATGTGTGCGTGGTGATGGCAAATATGACTCAGACACTTGTTGTGCTACTACGAGGCAGTGTTTTGACGTGGCTTGAACCCACACAAAGGCAAACATACGCAGGGAATAAATAACAAGAAGGACGAGCGGGGACACAAACCTGAGTGAGCCAACAGTTGGTGGTCATGATCTGCTCCCTCTCGTTCTGAAACACACAAAGACAGAAGGTTTGTGGACGGCGGCAGCATTATAAGCAGCAACTGAGCACATTTCTATTTACTACAAACAGATTTTCACCATCTGTGATGTTGAATTTACGCGGAATTAATAGATTACATCTCCACGATAAGAGCATGTGTCGGGGTTGCTTTGTGTTTCCTCACCACGTTGATCAGCTGGGCCAGAGACACCTGGATGTAAATGGTAACTTGCTGACTGTTGTTGACAGCTGGTCTGATCAGCTTGTTGTAGCGCTCCGGTGACAACAGGTGACTAACCAGCCGCTCCTCCACCTCCGCACACAAGGCAGCTGCAATCACAAACACACACGTGACATGACAGAATTGAAAACCAGTTGTGCACCATGTATCAGTAACAACTTCATTTAACAAAGTTCAAAAATGCTTTACAAGCAAAGTAAAAAGACATATCGAGCGTCCAAACTGAGCATCAAATGAAGTGTGGTGTCGCATAGCTCAGTGGGTTGAGCAGGTGCCCCACATACAGAGGCTATAGACCTCACTGCAGCAGCCCCCGGTTCGAGTCCATCCGGCAGCCCCTTGCTGCATGTCATTCCTCCTCTCTCTGTCTCTCCATTTCCTGCCTCTCTCCAACTGTCCTGTCCATTAAAGGCATAAAAAAGCCCCTGGCATAATACATAATAGTGTACATCTAGAATATATCACTTGACAAAAACATCTATGCAACAAGGACAAAAAATACACAAAGTTTGGTGCCTGGTTTCACTGAAGCTATTTCTGTTATTTCCATCAAGTTAAATCAATAAATATTTAATTTTCTTTGCAAATCAACATGATACACACTAGAGCATGCACAAAAAATAAAACAAATATAAATATATAGTTCTCCTCCCCAAATCCAACTGTGTAGTGAGTACAGAGACAGAGTGGTTGTAGCTCAGGATGTAGAGCACATTGACAGCTTTTTAACCTTAACTTTGGTTTTTTAAACTTTATCAACCTTTTTGTGTCTTTAGAAAACACACTGAAATGAAGAAACTTTATTATCAGATATTCTGACTTCTTCAGCTGAACTCCCTGACCAGTGATCCTCTTGAATATCAGTATAGTTTAATGAGATTGAAAAGACAGAAGCCACACTATTAGAAGCACACACAAACACACACACACACACACAAACACACACACATGCCCAGAGCAGTGGTTGGTGAAGCGATGTTTAAATCTCGTGCTGTGAGGTCTCACCAATTAGGTGCTGCAGCGATGTAGTCTGCTGCGTGTCTTCAGATGTAATGAGTGTGTAATGAGAGTAATGTGTGCGTCTGTGTGTGTGTGTTTGTGTTTGTGTGGAGGGGATTGGCCTGTGTGTCTTTGACCTCACAAACAGATAAGATCTAATATTGTATTTAGTGAAACAAACATACAAATACAAAAAAATTATACTTTACTTCCTGGCATTTCATATGTTTCATGTTAACAACACATGCAATCTGCAGTCTATATGACGATAATGAGCCGCATTTGTGCAGACACATAAACACCCCCACACACACACACACATAGACAGAGTCACCACAGGGCTGATTTCATCCATGAAATCAACACAGAACAATTTCTGACTGGGTCACAGAGCTTCAGTGATAGTGGGTGGTTTAAAAGAAGGACACTGCCAGAGTTTCATACATTCAAACCTGTGGAAAAGAACAACACATGTCTCTGGTTTTTGCCTTGTTTATCCAAAACAAAAACTCCTTTCATCAGTCAAAACTTTAAATATGAAATGAGCATGAGGCAGTCATCTGGATAACCCACACAACACTCAAATAAAGGCTCTGGTTTTCCAACTTGTTTCATGTCTCCACAGCCCTGTTTGCTGCCTGTGGTGAATTCTTAGGGATGACTGAATCTGTTGAATCTGACAGAATGAAAACTCAGGAATGTAAATCTTGAGATGGATTTATCTGTATTGTATTTTCTATGTATTTATGTATTTTGTGGTGTCCTTATTTGTGGTTATAGATCATCTTTGCTTGACGTGACTGCTGCCTATTGCTATACTTGCAGGAAAGCTATAAACCACAGGCAGAGCACCAGTGTAAACCATAAGGTGACAGAAAAGATAAGATTTCATGGGTCAGTATGTGTATATCTCATCTTAAAGCACTATTCAGTTTAATTAATAATAAAGTTAAAAATTTCAACAGGCAGTTAAACAGTTGAATAGTCCAGTTTAACAAGCAGTCCTTATTAACAAATACTTGAATATACTTTAAAAATAACTTTAACTGATGATGGGAACATGAAGATGATAGGAACCCTAACCCTAACCCATCAGAGAACTAGAAAAGTATCTCAATAAGTATGAAGTTTATTGTTTGGCCCTAAATCTGAGTTTAATCTGATGTTCCATCACTTTTTCACACTAGATTATCAACATACCTGTCTGTTACCAAACCTAGTTTAAATCGTAGAGTTACAGTCAACTGTGTCTCCACCTTGTTTAACTAATTTGTTGCAAATAAGTCAAATCAAAGTTAAGATATGTAGTTCAATGACATGAATCGTAAATTTGCCTCCTGGAGCTTTAATGGAAAAAAATGCAAGAAACCTCAAGAAGAGGAACAGAGAAAGAATCCCACATTAAGGACAGACCGTTCTAGGCCTGCAAAAGATTTAATGTGTCCTATAGACCAAAAATAACAAAATGACAGTATGAAAAATCAGAATGACAGAATGGAGATAGGCTAAACAATATATATGCACTGCAAACACCAAAATATATCACCACACAGTAATTAGTGTTGCAGTCTCCTAATCCAAAAGCACATATTTGCATGAATTTATAGGAATATAAGCCTCACACAGACGCAGTGCAGCTGTGAGAGGTTGATTTGCAAGCAGCCATTCAAAATTCAGATTCAGAAGACCAATGAGCATGTGATCCCGTTCAGTCTGTAGAAAGAGTTCATGTTGATGTCTTAGTGAAGGAGAAAATGATCCTATATCATGTAAGCTGCCTGCAGTAATGTCTGTTTTAAGTTGACCTTATTAGACCTAGTCTAAAATAAAATGAGAAATGCATTTGATTTTGTATATGATCTAATTCTAAGACATCCAGCAATAAACTTCTCTTTACCTTTAATTCTTCTTTAAACGGTCTTCAAACTATATCAAGGGCGTTTTAACCCCATGTGTGCCTCAGTATCTTAGATCAGTGGAGAAAGCTCCTAACTTTTTCCAAGAATTTTTCTGACAAGACAGACAAACACAGTCCACCAATCGAAATCATACAGGCTTCATCATTGTGTTGTTTTTCTCCCATTTCTCTTCCCTATTTTTTCCTTTCTGGAAAACACTTTGTTAAGGAAAGTGTTGTCACTGATGTAACAGCACACTGGACTATTTTATAGCCTTCGTATCATATGAAAACCCTTTTGAACTGACCTCAGCGATGTATTCGAGTCCAGATGTCTCAAAACTGTACAGTGGGCAGCTTCACTGTGAATATTGTTTATTTTGGCACTTTTTTCTCACTGGTTTTCACTGGCTGTGCAGCTAGCCGTCATATCAAGATCGGTTCTAGATAGAAATGTTTCCTGAAATCTGTCAGGATCAGATGGAAAAGAAGAGGCACTGAGCTTTAACTGCAGGAAGGAAAGGTGTATTTTACACTTGGTCACTCTACATTAACCTCTACTAGACCTCCGTCTGAGGGGGAGACAGGAAGTGTCCAACATCTGAGCAACCGTGATATGACACTAGACCCCCAGGGTGAATGTCTTCAGAGGGCTTCGAAACACAGCGCTCTGTCTGTCAGGATTAGACAGGGGAGAAAGACACAGAGACAACTGAGAGGGGGAGGAGAGGACAAGACACACAAACAAAACAACAGCTACATCAGAGTGTGAGACACAGCAATTTCCAGGTCATTTTCTGATAAAATGACAAAGAGTCATACTGTACCATGGCAGTTATCCATGAGATATTACAGTGATTCATGGGTTTACATGACGGGGTCAAATCCTCACAATAACTCATTGTTTGTATGCAGTGTATGTACAAAATACCATAATAACTGCAGGCTTCTTCTTGTACTAATTAAAAGCTGCTTCTGCTGCAGTTGTGAGATTTTTGGCATCCTGTGAGTCAAGACAACACTTTCTCTAAATCCTATTGGTCTAGTTCATTGTTTCCTTTGTCGGCTTTATTTGTCAGTGTGTTTTGGTTAACTGGATTAAAAACTTGCACCGTAAAACTTGTGTATGTGAGGAACCTGATTAGTAAGTTATTAAACTATGCTGCTAAAGTAAAATAAAACTTGTCAACGAAAATCTGTACTTCACTGATTTTACACATGAAGCTCAGTGCCATGAAGAAAAGTAAACAGCCTTTTATAAACCACTTTTTATGTGATACATTTGTTACATGTTATGGTTTAAGGTTTTTCAGCACCGAAATTCAGACATTAGACACATAAGGTTCAGTGAACAAATGAACCTGTAATGACTTACAGAGAGTAAAAGCTGCTGGAGTGTCCAGAACGTGAGCCAAAAAAAAGAAGTACAGGACAAAAAAAAAAGAATAATCCAATAAAAAACCAGCAGAGACACTGAGAATGAACAGAGAGAACAAAGACAGGGCGACTAGAACTTATGAAAAAAGGGGACTGATACAAACAAAGGGGAAAGACAGAAACTAAACACACCTGAGAGCAACGAGACACAGATGGGGATAATCACACACAGGTGAGACACATGAGGAAATCACAGCAGGGAGACCACAGGAAGAAATTGCAAATCAAACAGGCCGCATGCACTGATACTGAAAAGAAACATTCATTTTTTTTCTTTTTCTTTTTTTATTCTTGTGCAAAGATATTGCTGATTTGTTGGAAATAGGCTTTGTTTTCCTTGTAGCAAGTCATAAAGCAATTAACTGCATTTCATAACTTCTTGGTAATGTCCCTAATTAGTGAACTGTACAATCAGTAACAGTGGAAAATGAAAATGCCATTGGCTGTTGACATAAATCAAATATTTATTTGCATGTGCACATGCATTAATTTAAAAAAAAGAAGAAAAAAAGTAATGTGCACAATCCATTAATCGAAGACTTGCTGTGTGAATAAATCCAGTTTTAACTGCTCATATTTAAAAGCGGTTTGCTCCTGTTGTGTACCTGCTGTAATGGCCCCTGACTTCTGCTCTCTGATTTCTGCCTAGGAGAAGTGGGAGATGTCATACTGCCTTAAAAATGTAAAGGGGGAGACATAAAAATAAACCCAGCACAAAAAATTAATAAACTGTGAAAGACAAATGACTTCATGTGACTGCTGGAGAGGACTGGGGATGGTGGAGGAGCACACTATAGAGTGTATAGAGTGATGTAAGGTGCTGGCTGTGACAGTAAATGCTAAAATGGTAGATGAGGCTAAAATGAGATGTGTATGAGGACGACGCAAGTGTAGATGGAAGAGTTTTGTTGCATTAGGGAGTCTACCAGCAGATTTCATCACACGTGTACGCACGCACACACACCCATACACACACTCCTGTCCGCCTCACTGCACTCTCCACACCTCAATTATTCATCACCGCTAAAATAAAAATGCCATCATCTCACAGGCATGGAGACTCCAACACAATCAACGATTATTCTCAGAGTTTTTCACAATCTGATCAAGTCAACATAAAGGCTCCATAACAACGTACAAAAGGAGCAAAACCAAGCGAGTTTCAGACGCACTGCTGCATTTGCGTGATGCAGACACATAAACATGCTGTACCATCAGTCCAGAGTAAATAGAGAAAAAAAACATTTCAAATTCTGCATCCTGTAGGTTCTTTTCTAGGGTAGTGAATTATTCACTGTGTTACCATCTGGGGTGGCCTTTCTGAGGCCAAAACAATTTAGGCTTCAGCTGTCTTTGGATATGCTCAGTAGACTGCCAGTCATGCTACAAAAGATGGCTTGTGCCATTCATATGCATCTGCAGCAACACGGCTGAGTTCCATCAAGATGCTATACAATGGTCACGGTGCATCTACTGCCTGAGAGATTTCAGCATCCCTTGGGATTTCTGTTGGTTGTTTGCCCTCCAACTTTTCATCATCGCAGACAGTTTTTCCATCTGTGAGGACAGAACCGTACCACGATTCTTTTACTACAATGATTTTTTTATGTGTCACAACTTCCCCGCTGTGTCTCTGTCCTGCTGCGTCACGTTCCTCTCTACTCAGCAGTGACAGGAACATGCGCAGGTCGAGGAGGAGAGGAGAGGCAGTGGCAGCAGGAAAAAGTGACTTTCTTCCTGTTCACTGGTCCCTCAGCGCTCACACGTTACTGCTGCTTAAGTTTGCACCAGTTTCTTCAAAACACGTCTGATGCAGCTCTCTCTTGCCTGGAAAAGCACATTGATCTCTGTCCTCAGCCTCCTCTTTCTCTCTCTCATTCAAAGAGCTGCAGCATCCAAACAAATGTGCCAACGCAATGACTAATAGTTTACTATGAAGTGTTGACTCACTGACACGTGGCCCTCTTGACCGCATCTGCAGTTATGAGAAAGCAAGAGAAACAACAACCTTAGAATAACCCCAGGAGAAAACTTAGCACTGCGTGTTTCTGCCCACCCACAAAAGTTTCACCCTGGAGCTAAAGACAAGCAGAGTCACGGTTGCGTGAGGGTTCATGCAACAAGCTAAACGCAGATTGTATATTATTTCCCCCTGAATCCTAACGATGTGCAAGTGTTCAATGAGCAAAACACTGCATTGGGAATAGCTGTAGCACACATTAACATATTGACTTACAGCATGCAGCTGTTACACAGGGAGACTGATTATGTCGGATAAGTAAAGTGAGCAACAATAAGGCAGATAATGTGGCGTGCAGCAGGCGACAAAAAGTGAGTGAAGAGAATGGAGGAGATGACAGGCGGCAGGATGAGACAGAGGGAAAATACATCCCAGCAAAGTGGTTGCCTGGATTTTAGTCTTTTTCACAGTCACAGTCGGGGTGAGATTTGATAGGAGTGACAGAGCCACTATCATGCGATGCCTCAACTGCAGAGTGAGCACAGGTGATACTGAGAGAGTCACTTGGATCTGTTACCCAACAAACAGGCAATAAAACAGGTCAAGGAGAGGTAAGGTGAGGAAGGAAGGAGGGGGAACAATCAGAAGGAAGAAGACTCAACAAAGTGCAAAAGGTCCATAAGTGATAATACCTGATGTGATGTTCATAATGGATTTTTTTTATAGTACTGCAGATATAAGCGTTCAATGTAGATGTAAGATTAAGGTACAATAATCATGAGGGAAAGAAAGAAAGGTCATAAGGGCAAAATGAGGACATATACAACTGCACAATGTCTCTCCAGAATTATGTATTAGCGATATATAATATTTCCAAAAGTGAAACTAAGTTCCTGTTGAACTCACTGGGTGAATTTAGCCTTGAAATTTTCACCCATATTAACTCATATTTCTATCATCAGCACACAGCCTGCCTTAATTCCCATGAAAGCATGTCCAATTTATGATAATAGGGATGAAACCCAGTGAAACTACACTGAATGAACTTGAGGAACTAGATGCACTCGGTAATAGAGTTTGCCCTGTTGATTGCTGCAGCAAGATAATGCAGCGGATGTAGCTTCAGCACCATGGACAGCTCCAGAGCAAGCGTCACCCTCTCCACTGCCTGGTTCAGCACAGTGGACAGCTCCTCGTGAGTCGCTTCAATTAACAGAAATAGAAGAGAAAGAAGCTTCTCTTGCGTGCCATGTGATGGAGGCTCCACTGTGTGGAGGTTCTCAGTGTGTGTGGGTATGTGTGTGTGTGTGTGTTTGGGGGGGGGGGCATTTAGACCTCCATGATCATCACCACAGGGCCTTGACACACACATACACACCGCAGGCCATTAAGCACAGGAAAGGACCTCAAAAACCATTATGAGATTTCATCAATATACATCAAACATCATACCATCCAGCCGCTAAATGAACCACGAGGGGATCACAGAGCCAGTTGATTCAACCACATATGATATTGATTTTGTTGTTGATATTACAAGCTATGAATTCTGGGATAATGCCCCCGTGCGAATATTAAGCAATTCCATTGTGATTCTGTGGGTTTGTTGTGTAAAGAGGAACAAGTTAGTTAATTGACGCCTGCTGAATCACGTGCTAAAGTGTTTAAAGCACGGGAACGACACTACTTCTCCTCCACTGGCCTGCTTTCCAGTATCCCCCCTGTAATATGTAAAGTAAAAATGTGATTTAAACATTTCCCTAACATTAAAATATACACAGAGTGATACATTTCAGTCTATGGAGGCGAGGTTGTGGTGTTAAAGCAACAAAGAACATGAGATATTGCATCCAGTTTCTAACAGAGTAAGAATTCCCACACTGATTGTACTACAAACTGGCATGGGCACAATGTGCTATTTTACAATTGACAGTCCGACTAAAGACCTATACGTAAAGTCAAAGCTTCCCTACCCCGTCCCGTCCCGTTCCGGAAGGATTTGAAAGGATTACTCACTTGCCACAGCGAGAACCAGAAGAGCCAACGCTGTTTTCACCGGGATTGCCATCGCTTCCTCCCCTCCAGTGCGACAGACACACGAAAACTTGCAGATGGAGCTTGTTTCTGGCGCGTGTTTTCTCCTCTGCCCTCGTTGTAAAGTGAAGAAAGAAGTGGAACAAAAGATTTTAAAAGAAAAAAAAAA
>OMNW01003214.1:2595-12606 GCA_900303245.1 Selene dorsalis
AACAAGACAGCGACACGTGATCAGTGGCGCCATCTTGATTCTTTCTGGTGTCGTCTGCTAATTGTTTGACCACCTTTTTTGTTTTTTTTTTAATTATTATGATTTCGTGCTCTGACACACTTCGTTCACGTCTGCTTGACTGCAAAACTGAAATAAACCAGAAGAGAAAAAAAAGAGCAAAGTGTGCTGCCGTCCATTAAACCTGTCTCCTGCCTCAAAGAGTAGATTTATACACTCAAGTTTATCATCATCATCACAAGATTCAACATCACAGGAGAAAACACTGAGTCATTTTCTGAAGGGGTTTTCTGGGTTCACACGATCTCGTCTTAGTCATCAAGCTGCTCGGACAACTTACAAGCTCTTATCAATATGAGTCCTGAAAACAGCTGTTGCCAAGACGACGTGTATGAGTTATATGTTGCACCTGCAGCCAGGGAGCTTCTGAAAATGAACAGGAATAAATCAAATCAACACGTTTTAGGATGAAAATGGGATCAATTACACGAGAGTGAACTTTTCTGATCAAGTTATCTCATAATTTTTTGCTACCTGACAGAACAATCCTCATTAAAACTTAAATCTCATAGTCTAAATCCCAAGTTTTGGAGAACGTACAGATGCATCTTATTATCAGAGTATTATGGGAAAATTAGTTTTTTTGTATTTCAATTCAAAAAGTGAATTTTTTATGCTTTTAAAACAGAGAAGTCATTGGTTTTGATTCGATGATTACGGCTTCACAGGTCATGAAAACCAAAAATCTGGTGTCTCAGCATATTAGAATATTTCCTAAGATCAATCATGAAAAGATTTATAACACAGACATGTTCATGTTCTGACAGGTATGGTCATTTATCCTGTCCGGGTCCTTTAGTACGAACCGTTGCTGAGGTGTTACTGAAGCCCAGGACGCTTTGATAACAGTCTCTAACTTGTCTGTATTGTTGCATTAAAATATTTTCACTCTTAATCTAATGAATCTTTTCATTTAAAGGTCTAATTTTTGTTTTCTCAGATGTACCTGTTTTTGTTTTTTTGTGCCTCCTGCAGAAGAAACTTTTCTCACATGTTGATGCTGTGAAACGAAACAAGATCGGAGCTGTTGAATTTATTTAAACTTTTAAATAACAAGGAGCCTACAACACCTCTAAAGAAGCACCGGCACAAGATGGAGATGTTTAAAACAAAGACAGAAAGAAAGAAAGACAGAAAGAAACACATGTATGACTGCAGTCACAGGGAAAACGTTTTCTTAAAGTGCAATAATGTGAAGTTTACAATCACTCTACAGCACAGGCTTCCTCAGTGGCAAACACAAAGAAAACAAGGGCGATGTAAACGATAAATAATGAGCTTTCCTCCTGCAGGGACGATAAAGTTCATCATTTCATCCAGTTTTTGTCCCGTCGGGACAGGCAGGAGGCATCGTCAGCAGTCTGAGGACAAACGTCTACTCCTGAGGAACGGGGTCGTCCAGCAGAGGGACGTGGTGATTGTTCAGGTTGTTCATCTGCTCGTGGAGCTGCACAACCTGCAGCACAAGTTAAATCACTAAACCTGAGCCTGATATTGATTATTGACTATTGCCAGCAGTGATACAGATCATCACCCACCTGTCTGGGCCTGTACATGGACAGGCGACAGCAGACCACATCCACAGTGAAGCCCACCAGGCCGTGGAGCATTCCTGTGAACGCAGAGAGAGAGAGAGCAGCAAGGTTATTAAAGTGTTAAAAGTTGTTTTGGATTAATCCAGCTGTGTTGTCCAGATGTTGCTGTGAGGTTCACCTGTGGTGGAGAAAATGCCCCCGACGATGCCGCACAGCCGCACCAGGAACTGCCACAGGGGCATGTGCTGCTCGCTGACCGTCACCATCAGGGAGCTGGTGTCGTACTTCACGAAGATCCCGGAGACGCCGTGACTTCCTGCCGCGTGGTTGATCACCCGCTCCTGAAACAGACAGACAGACGAGTGTTTCATCCTCCCTCTCTCTCTCTCTCTCTTTTTTTTTTTTTTGCCCTTGTTACTCACTCGCTCGGTCACAGAGAACTGGTGTGTGTCCGCTGAGATCTTGTACGTGTTCAGTCTGGTGGGAACGACTGTGATGAAATACTGGAACATCTGGTTGTCTGACGCAGAAACACACAAAGTGTTTTCTTTTTCATCTCAGTGTGGGAAAAACATGGAAACTAAACAGTCAATCCTTCTCCTCTCACCCCCTCTTCTTCTCCTTTTCTCTCTTTCTCTGTCTCCCCCTTTTACTATCTCCCTCTCCCTCTCTCCCTCACCCGTCCTTCTTCTTGCTGCTCTTTATTTCTTTCCTCTCTGTCAACAGCAGTATAAAGAGAAGATCTGTCTCTGTCTCTGTCTGAAGTTGTGAGTCGACTCTTTGCAGATAAAACCTGACTTGTCTTCAGCTCCTGTGTTTAACTGTGGTCGCCTGGGGTGACTTGTCCTCAGGTCGTGACTCAATAAACTCGCTGACTCCACATTAGCTGGACAGAAAACTCTGATGTGAATCTTCTGAGACAGGAAACTGCTCTGTAGTGTTTTATACTGACTCTCCATGAGCCGCAGTAACTCACTGTTGTAGGTGATTTTCTCGGTGCCGTCCAGAGGATTGATGATGCCGGGAATCTCCTCCCCGAAAGACAAATGGTCTATTCGATGGGAGAAGTTGTACGCTGCAACACACAGATGAGAAAAAGATGAAGTTCGGGTTGAGGCTGCGAGGAATCGCTGAAAGAGCTCAAAGTGAAAGTGGAGAAAAATGAACTCAAGAACTGGACGTTATCAGAACATCTGGACGTGGAAGGAAAAACTCACTCTCATGGCTCACAAAAGCTGCGATGTGGGCGTGACCCTGAGGATGGTGAATCGGCCTGAAGAGGACAAGATACTGTCGTTACAACAGCTGTATGTGGTTTTTCATGTTCACACACACACACACCACATCTGGATCATGGGCGGGACTGAACTGTTGTGTTTATTTTTTATTCACTAATCAGACAGTTTCTTACTTTCCCACAGTGATGTGCAGGTTTCCAGCCACTTTGTTCACATAGACGTGTCCGTGTATCCTGCAGGCATTGAGTGGCTCCATAGAGGTATCCTCCCTACACACACACACACACATCCCCAACTCAACCCCACGTCAAAGAACACAAACATGCTTTTAATTCTGGGACGAGAAATCTGTGTGTCAGTGAACTCACCGTGGAGGAAGGGCAGTGGGAGCTCCTTTAAGGAGAGTTTTGTACAGGACTTCCTGAAGAGCATGTTCCTCTCTCAGCCTGTTCTGTATGAGCAGCAACGTCCTGCAGGACAACATAAAAACAACAACAACAACAGCAGTTGTTTCCATCACATGTTTCAACACTAAACACAGAAGTGAAAGCAGTTTCATACCACGGTGTTTTCAAACTTTACTGAGGATCTGCCATTGGCTACAATTTAGATCACAATATTTCAGACAGTGTAATAATATACTGGTTCGGGTCGATTTAATGAACATTTACCTTTGCCACAGTCTCTGTTGTGGAGTCAGCTCAAAAATGACCTGATTAAACACAGACACACACACACAGAGAAAAGAATGAAAAACTGCAGCAGTGAAAAACAACATTTCTACAAAGCTTGAAAGGAAAGCTGTGTGAGCTAAGACACTGACTAATTAACAAGCAGCTGTCCTTTTAACAAGCAGCACAAAAAGCAGCTTGAGAATTAATTCACTCACAGACTCGTACTGGAGGCCGCTGGACGTGATCATGGTCTCAGCCAGGTCCAGAATATCTGCTCCAACATCTGCAGCCACAGATAATCACTTACTAAATACATATATACATATAAACTGTGTATTTATATACATGAGGTACAGTATATATATGTGTATGAGTGGTTTCTGTGTGTGAAACAAGACACTGAGGGACTCACGCTGGCATTTCATGGCAACTGTGATGTCAATGTTTATTCTCAATTTACTGTAAATGATGAAGAAGGAGAGAGAGACTTCATCAGTGCAGCCGTTAAGGAGTGACATACAGTTATTGATTGTGTAATTATTAACATCCAGTGATTGAATGTAAAAAACTTACCTGGAAAAATCTTTGTCGACTGTGTATTCGTATTTCATCCAAGTGTCTCGATAAACAAAGAACTCTAAGATCGCCAGCAGAGCCATGGCACTAAAAGCTATCAGTGACACTGTGGGGGAGACAGAGCAGTGAATTAGTTACAATTAATAATCATTTTATCAATAATATTATTGTCTTATGTTTCCAGAGGAACATCCCACCTGTTCCTCCTGAAGCTGAGGTCTCCACGTAGCTGTCCGACACCTTAGGGAAGGCGTCCAGCTCCCTCACCAGACTCAGGGCTTTCCTCCTGGACAGGCGCCTCATGTTCAGGCTCGGGACACTTCACCACCTCGTCCACCTCAGGTCAACACAGAAGGTCAACGTCACACGACCCGAGTCACATCCTCCACTGTGTTTACATGAGCATGACGTTTTTATTTTGGTGAGTTCAAAAGTAATTATTTTTGGCATGACATTGTGAACCCAACCAGAAATTACATTTTGGAAATATTTATAAACAACATAATAATAATAGAAAAAACAATGAAAATGATTAATTTCAGTATTTATTTACATATTTACAGAAAAATGTATAATATTTCAAGTCCATTATTGATGAATCTATTCTAATTGTTGTTTTGTTTTTATTTTAAAAAGCGTGAAATACAATAAAATTAAACATACAAAAAAAAAACAATCTGAAACTGGAAAAAATGAATGCTAGCCATTTTTGCCAGAGAGATAATTAATCACTTCCCAAAGAGTTTGATCAATTATTTCTTTCATCCCTAATAACATGATTATAACATTACTTTATTCAAACCACCCCTCCATATTAAACTATTGATTTTAATAATGGTGTCTAAATATTATAACTATTATTACTAAGCAAATAATGTGTCATTATAAAAGCTGTATGTGTCTTGCACTTCAAACAAACACCACAGTAAATTCTTATAAAACTATAATAACACCATCAGACACGCTGCACATCTCTATATTAACTCTGTAAAATCGCATTGAAACGGTACGAAATAGTTTATAAAATTACACATTTACTATAAAATCAATACTGAATATGACAGACGTGCCACAAAGTCCAGAGCGATGTTAAAAAATACAGATATTTCATGTTTTTTGAAGTGAAGACTGTGATTAACTGTCAGTTCACCGTGTCCCTGAACATCACATCTTTCTACCTCTCCGCCTCGCGCCACCGTGGTATTTATATTAATCTTACCTCTTCTATCATCTGGGTTGATGTTCACTCGTGGTTCAGTGTCTCCACTCAACAAGTTACGAGTGCGGTTTAGATTTAATCTTAATTTCAGGGCACCGCGATCCGTCCATGATGCTAACTGCTGCTCACAGGAGGAGGGGGGCGGGGCTCCTCTCTTCCTTGTTTGGGTAAACAGTGACGTACCAGGGAGAGTGCGTAACGTGCGCGCTCCCGTTGGCGCGATCGCGGAGAGAACGATGGCGCTGTTCAGCCAGCAGGTGGCGCATCAACACTAAAATGCTGCTTGGTTTTTGTATTGAAGATAAACGTATGTAAATAAGGTGGTTTAAAAATAGAATAGAGTCGAGTCGAATAGAGGTTGTTGTGGCTGATTAAAATCAATTAATTGGTGATTGTAAATATACACAGGGGTTATCTTATTGGTTATTATGTTTCAATAAACCAATATTTGCAGGAACTTCTATCGATGTGATTCTTATCATGTAACATGAACTTGGACCTTTTTTATTATTATTATTATGTTATAATTTAGGGTTTTTTTTTTATGCACATCTACCTCTGCTACCACACTGAAAAATATATTTTTCTTAATGGTAATCAATATATTTTCAGTATAAAAATTTTGTTAAGTACGTCTCTACCTCATACTGACTAATTGTTTTCCCATGTGCATTGGCAGTCCAGTTCTGAAGTGACATCTTAGACATCTTTAGATGAGTGTCAGTCGTGTTTGTTTGCAGTGACACAAATCACCAACTCAGCAGAACTTTGTTCTCACGATTTGTGTATCACTTTCACTTTTCAGTGACTCGTGTAAAAGTGCTGTCAGTCATATTTCTTTGTAATTACTGCCATGATGTGAGTTATAATAACGCCTGCTGCACATTGTCCTTTGAAATGTGGTGTAAGATTTCTTCACAAGGGTCCATAAATCAATTAAATAGTGTAATAGTACAAAACACTGTCACTGATGATATTTAAAGCTGGAACTACGCCTCTCCAGGTATATTAAAAATAAAAAAGCTGGCCTGCTCTGTGGCTGGTATGATTAATTCAAGAAGTAGAAGTTGTGCGTGGCCATCCATCAGCTGCGACACTAACCCATCTTCAGACGCACTGACCTCCACTTACGAGGGGTAATTAACTTCCAGGAGGAGTGTTTACCGGCGTGTGTGTGTGTGTGTGTGGATCTGCACACCAGACATGAGGTTGCACTGCTCACACAGGAGAGAAAAACCTCATGTGAAGACATGATAATGATCAACCAGGTGGAGCAGGCTGCTATTATCACCCTCAGGACAAAGGGGATGTTTACATCTAAGCCTGCAGCTTGAGAGAAAATGCACCAAAAGAAAAACAAACGAGAAAAACAATTGAAATATGGTGAATTGCACGTGCCTTTCTGTGCATTAGAGCTCGCGAGTCTCTTGCATGCACCGAGCCTGCTTGCCTATGCAGAGCAGCACAGATGGGCGTGTGGGGGGATGGGTGCTGTCAGCTCACAGATCAAGCTGTGGGTCGGTGGTCCCATTGCTATTCACCACGCAAGCACGTAGGGCATGTCAGACACGCTCCATGGAGACATACCAGGAGTGGATATTATGTTTTGGTCTTTATGCTCTTCTGCCACGTCTGTCACAGGCTGAGAATAATCTGAAAAAGTAGCAGCTCTTGGCCAAGGGGAGGTGTGAAAACACGAGGAAGTCTCGCGATTTTGCAACTCTGCTATTGCAAAAAAAAAAAAAAAAAAAAAAAATTCTGCTGAAAGAGCTGCTTTTGATTGTGTGACACAATATCTATTTTTTCCTTTGTATCATATCAGCTGTGTTCATAGCAGACTGTGAATGATAAGTCTGTGCTGATGATGCTGCATATTTACACACAGGTACTCAATGGTAGCTTCGGTTCACCTGAAACACTTTTTACACCTTGTTTGAGTTCTGCTTTTTTTGAACATTTTAGTTGCTTAATGGAAGCTGCAACACTATAAAATGTGAATATTCAAGCCAGTGCTTCCCGTTATATACATATACTTTTTTTTTTGCGCATAATTTCATACTAATTTTCTGAAAATGACATTGGCATAATTTAGTGGAGATATAGTGATTCATTATCTCAATTTAAGATCTGCGAGTCGTGCCATTTTCCGTTATTTGGTCTAAATGTGATACGATATCATTGATGACAAAATAATAACCATTATGTCACTGCTTTGCTGGAAAAAAAAAAAAAGAAAGAAAGAAAAAAAAAGTTTGTGTCCATTGTTGGTTTTGCCTACACAACCAGATGGAAATGAATAATTTGGAAAGTGACGTCAGAGGTGGGATTGCCTTAGAATGGCGGATCTCGTGCACTCTCGGGTATTTCCGGACGTTGGGTTAAATCCCCGCCCCGCTTCATTCCTGCGTTGTTTGGGGACAGTAGGAAGATGGCGGCGGCCCCGCTGTACTGTGTCTGCCGGCAGCCCTACGATGTGAGCCGGTTTATGATCGAGTGCGACATCTGTAAAGACTGGTTCCACGGCAGGTACGTCGGTTGTAACGTACTTTACAGGTGTAGTCCGCGGGAACCGACGAACACTTATTGTTTGTTAAGGAAAGGCGACGTTTCTGTGAGCGGTGTTGACTGGTAGCTAACTTAGCCTGCTAACCGTTAGCGGTGGGCGACGGGGGTTTTAAACCCGTCTATTGACACGACTTTACGAAAAGAAAGTGGGGTTTCAGTCACTGAAATGGGCTTTTTCTTACTTTATTCTTCTGGGACGGTGGCCAAAACACCAAACGTACACGTGTCCTTTGTGGTTTTGTTGAAAATCAACGTTATTTACACAGATAGAGCCCCATAGTAATAGTTTTATCCACTACTATGCGGATCTATCAGTGTTGCCGAAGCTGTGTCAGTCAACCCGGGTGATCAAAAAGCCTGGCCGGGTTCATCGTGACATACAAAGCCCGTGTGTTGTCTTGTGTCTTATAGTCACCTCAGGGAATAAGTTTTAATATTTGGTTTTTTACTGTGATTTATCGGATTAAGAGCCATTTCAACCAGTCGTAATACTAATAGCGGTGTTAACGAGTGTAATCCCCCAATCTGGTCACCACAAATCAGGTTAAACTTATTTACATAGACTTAATTTCTTGAATAACTTCTGTCAGTTTTGACATAATGTTTCAGTTGTTATTACTAGTATTAACATTATTACTATTATTATTATTACTACACATAATCAGTTAATTATTTTGTTTTTTTGTTTTTTTTTAATTAACAGATTTCAAGATAAATGTTTTTTTTTTTTTTAGTATTTAGTTGTGATTTTCGTGGTTTGATTTAGTGTAAAGCAAACTGTGGAGAACAACGAGCTTGTTATGGTTAGGCTTTTGATTGACAGCTTGAGAAATTTAAACCCCCTTCCAAGCTGAGGAGGCACATGGCAGGAGACCCCTAGTGGTGGCCAGGGGCATTATTTAAAGGTACCGGGGGTAGACACATGTCTTTTAGATTACTTTTTACTCTTTCTTTTTATTAGTTTATTTTATTTTATGCCTCTCTTATCTCCTTTGTAAGATCTCATCCACACGGCTGTGGTTCATTTCTTGTCATTGATGCTTTCATGAATCATCGCGAGCGTGGGCGGTGGTGGATGTCAAAATCATTGTAAGGGGAATTGTATTGTGTTGTGTTGTGTTGTGTTATGTCGTTGTGTAATACCACCCTCATCATTCCCTCAATCAGCAGACACATTGCCTCATGTCAGATTTCAGTCATACGTCCTGTACGTTCACACACACACACACACACACACGCCAGATCTGAGAGTACAAACTGTATTTTTTTTTTTAAAGCGGGTGATAAAGGTCTAGCCGCCTTTGAAGGGCACCATAAAGCCGGTTGAGTCGCCCATAAACAAGACAGAGCTGGTCTGTCACTTGTGCTCTTGACCTCAGTTGAAGAACGATGATACTTTTCCTCCCTGGGGGTTAATTAAGTGCTAAAATCTAAATTTTCTCTACCTGTCACTTTTTTTTTTTATCAACCTGGTCCTTAAAAGTCCCTTAAGCCGTCTTCTGAACCAAAAGTTTCACATGCCCCGGTCTCTGACGATCCTTTTTTGAATCTGCCTGTGTGGGCGCATCTCCACGGCAACTGTTTATGAATACAATAATCTGTTTTTTTTTTTTTTGCTCGTGTTGAAATGACGGAAGCCATTGCGTAACCACATTACGTGTGCTGCCAAAAAACTTGCTGGCTAGAATTTGTGGCGTATCAGAGCCAGAGAGAGAGAGAGAGAGGAAAAAAAAACACAAAACTGGCTGGCTGTGTGTCATGTGCCAGCAAGAAAAGGAACAAATGTTGGAGCTTCCCCCATTGATGACTAATAAGCAGATACACACACACACACGCATAGCCGAGCTCCAAAAACAGCCACATTTCCAGCCTCTTTCCCACGAGGCTGGCCAGAAGGAAAGGGATATTCTCTGGCTGTGGATGATGGCACGCCGATGCTTTGGAAAGCAGAAGCGCTCAGACTCCTGGTGCCTGTTTTTCAGCCGGCGAGCGGAGAGTCGCTGTTTGTGTTTGTGTGTTGGGTGTGTGTGTGTGGGTACTTTTGTCTCACTGTCTCAGTTTCTGGAGAGCGTCCTATTTTCCATCACTTGTATCTCGTATAGCTGCTCAGTGCATAATACAAGCCC
>OMNW01003216.1:2894-15478 GCA_900303245.1 Selene dorsalis
CCCCCCCCCCCTCGGCAGAAGAGTAAGCATGCAAATACACGCAGGTGGGAGGGTGATACTGAAAACAAATCCAATGCAACGCATATATGCAACTGGGCTGATATCGCGCAGAGTGGATGAGGGTCTGATTGGATTTTATCTGATAGGGAATGAAGCAGTAGGGGGGAAATTGCAGCGTGGCTTATCCAAAGAACTCAAGGGGAAGTGAAAGTGAAATTGTCTGTGGCTTTAATTTAAAAACGAGGGGTGAATCCCACTTGATGTTCTCTTGTGTGCAGAAGAAAAAAACTTCTAACGAGCGGTAATATCATTATAAAGAAGCACAGGAACCCTTGAAGAAAATCATTTAAAGGTGAAAATTGCTGAACATTACTGCTCAGGCATTGCAGAGAAAAAGTGCACACTATATTAACTACTAAAAACAACCTTATGGCTGCATTAGTCTGAGGTGAGCAGAGCATATTAATGGGTGCAGTGTGTTAATGGTGATTTTTGTTTAAAGCGGCCAGATGGAAATGCAGTTTCAGCACGGCTGCGGAGAGCATTAGGGGTCGCAGGTCATCTAATCACAAACAAGTGTTTTCAGTAGATGTTTTGAGATTATACCCTGGACTTCACACTCTCTCATTTGTTCTCTTTGTCAGGCTTACTGTCTCTCTCTAGTGGTGATGTGTGAGAAATATGATTTTCGAGGCCTCGCAGGCCAGACACTGTGAATGGCCGATATTTATCCAAGCTGCCCTCATCAGTACATCATCAAAGAGCCTCCTGTGTAAAATGTAGACAGGCTGTGTCATGTGTGAATGTGTTATTTTAGATTTGGGCAACATCTTCTATATTTCATCTTTTCAGCATCTTGATGCAAAATACCACAGAGCTCCGTCCTGAACAACCTGAGGCTGTACGTAAGCTTAAAACTTAATTTTTAGGGCAAAATGGATGAGAAGGCCTCCAATTCAACATCTACTAGATCAATGAGAAAGTTTGCTGATGTCAAATTATAAACAATTAATTACAACTAACTGAGATTTCATGTGAAAAATGAACAAATTTCCTCTTTTTCCACTTTGACTTTGCAGTAAAGCTGAAATCCATGTCACATTTGAGGTACTCCAACACACAAAAAGTGAGGGATTTTAATATCAGACCATGTCACTCCTCCTTAATATTTTTACTTCATAGTTAATATTAACCATTATCTCTAGTCTCTGTCTGTCCAGATGATAGAGCGGGGCAGTGAAGGCCTCCTCTCCAGTTTGGCACAGTGTCTTGTTGGAGGCTGAGCAGCAGCAACATCATCATCAGCATCAGCAGCAGCAGCAGCATCCGCAGCATCAGTGGCTGCAGGGCCTCCAGCTGGGGCTGGCTGCTGCCTCTGCCTGCCTACCAGCACCCGGGCTGGGGGAGGTGGTGGGCAGGCTACAGGATTGCCCTGAGGCACCTCAGTTATGCACCAGTAAAGAAAACTGACCCCCCCTCCCCACTCACTCTCTTTCTGCTAAGAATGGCTGCTGCCCTCAGCAATTTGATTTGACAAAGTGAGCTCTGGAGCACTGGTGTGACCACTGCACATGCCAGGAAGATGAGACAATCCGAGGATCATGAGTGTATAATAGTAATCATAGGTCAACACTAAATCACATTCACTACAACCTCAAACAACAACGATGGTAAGAATGAAAAGCAGCAGACAAAGGTTGATTTTAAGTTTATCATTGTTTGCATTAACAGTGTATGGGAATCTACAGTTTTAATATCTGCATTACATTATATTACATTTGATGAGAGCTGAAGTCTGTACACATGTTACATTTCTGAGGACTTATTTTTGTGATTCTCAGTCAGGCTTACAGATGTGGTGACTAACGGTTAAGGTAAATTTATACTTTGATTGACATGTATGGACAGGTCTAAGAAAAACAAATTCAAGTATTCTTTCTTTGAAATATGAGCAGAGACACCGACAACTAACATGAAGTGACGTGATGCAGTTTAGAGGTTAGCTCTGTGCAAAGTGGACAAATAAAGAAATAATTAATGGTGCTGATCATCCTAACTTTTAACTAGTAGATTTTTATCTGAACACTTTTTTTTGAAGGATGTTGCTGAGCTATAGTGATTACATGTAATGCAAAAAAAATATTATTGCTTTTCCAGATCATAGCCATCATCGGTTCACGTTATTCAGGTCATTCGGTGCCATTCCATCAGTTTGACCTCAACCAACTGTGACGACTCCGCACCATCAAAACAATGAAACTCACCTGCTCAGCATTGTGTATCATTGTTAATGACACTCACACGAGTCAGAGGAGATAATCATTACAACTGATGTGACTCACAGGTTCGTACGGGCTAAACAACCAGGAAAACACTCACTGAGGGTGTTAGCATCAGCTGCTACCAACTCTCGTCCTAAATAGTGACATAAAATGCAAATTAGTTTTACAGGAAAGAAAAACAAAAAAATTCCTTCACATGTATCGCCTGAGATCTTAGAAAATCAGGCACCATTTACAAAAATGTACATAGCCACGACCTTGTCCTCTTTATATACGCGTGGGTGTGAGCGTGCACTGACATGATCTTTGCTTTAAGGACACTGCTGGCTAAACTGAAAATGGAACGGCTCCACAATACTGTAAAAATGCCAGTGGTCGGGTTTGTCTTCACCGAGCTGATCTAGGGTTTTTTTTCAACTACCTTAATGCTGATGTGAGATGGGACACTGAAAGCAGAGGTAGCCTAAAGTCTGTGCAACACAAGGAGCTGTCAGTCAGCCCACAGACACTGCAGAACTTGTATTTGATTTTTTCCCACCTTAAAAGTTTGATCGAAGTCCTGATCTGTGGCAGAAACAACTAAAAGCAAAGAGGGGTGCTTGTTAATCGGCTCCTCTTTCAGTTTGCAACAGTCATGTGCATATGAGCCAGTGGCTGAATGGCCTGCAGCCTCTTGCTGGTGTCTAGTTTACTATTTCTACAGATCTGATGTCCATCAGTGAGCTAGGAGCCCGGGGGAGGCTGGCTGCTGCTAGGGAAGCACAAATGTTACATCAGACATGCTCTCAAATCATTTGAATGAATGATGAATAAATAATAATTACAGTGAAATGTCAAAAAGGCACACTCAACAATCACAAATCTAGGCATCAGGCAGATTGGCACAAAAGACTCATAGCATGCTAAAAAAAATATGAAGAGGGAAGAAAAAAATATCTTAATTAGGAAATTTAAGAATGTCAAATATGAAAAAAAATATATAGAGTAAAAGGACAATGGCTGGGAATCGTACCAGGACGAAAGCAACCAAAATCATGCTCAAAAAAAGAAAAAAAACGAACTCCCAATTTTCAATCGTACGCAAAATCAGCCAAAGAACAATTAAATACACCTGCCACATGTCAACTCTCAACACCATGAACCACTTTCCCAGAATACTATTTGGTTTTGGCTGATTTCAAGTCCTCTGGTTATGTTGTGTAAAATAGAAATGCAGCTAGAATATAGTTGTGCACATACAGCCAGCAGTGAGGTTTGTAGCTAAATATATACACGTTTAAGTTATTGCAGACTCCACCTGGCAGTCCAGCACTTGTTGCACACATGTGGCTGGGCTCTGTGTGCTTTTGCAGAGGGGAGTCTAGACTAGTGTGGGTGGCCAAGAGGCAGGACTTAGTCCGGGATTAGGCTGAGAGATGCTAACAATGCAGCTGGATGGTAATTTTTGGGAGAACGGGGAGTGGGGAGGGGAACACAGGAAGTGGTCACCAGTAAAAAGAGCGGGTCAGGAAGTTGGCGGCCGTGCTGAGCCAGCCCATGCCGTCTGTGATGGAGCCTACACGGGTCACAGCCTTGTCCTGCTCCTGGGACGGACTCTCATCCTCGGGCAGGTAGTCTGGGATGTCCGTGTTTTCCTCTACCAGCACCGCAGCGTCCTCCTGGAATGGCACCATCAGCTGCACAAATACAAAACATAAAGAGAATAAACTGTACATTTTTCACACCATGAAGCTAAAACTGATCTAAAACACCACTTCATAAGACTTTAGGTTCAATGTCACAGTTGTGGGACTTCAGGGCAACATAATCATCATCTGGAGCCACAATACATGACTGAGGCAGGTCTGACCCCTGCTGGCCACATTGTGTATGACTACTAATGCAACCTTTGCCAATTACTTTCATTTATCAAAGCTAAAACTATTCAAACTCTTTACAGATTATCAGAAAACAAACACTTCTGAAACACATAATGTTTAAGTTAGAAATTTCAAATGCAGCCTCACTGTGCAGTTTGGTGGGTGCTGAAGGTTTGGCTACAACACACTGCTGTATAAAAAGGTACAACTGGGACTGGTCGTGTGTTCGGCATAAAGCAACTTGCCTACAGGCCGAGGCAGAGATGTGACTAGCTAATCATGTCAGTGTGGATAAGTCTCAGCCACAGGCAGGAGCACTACACTCCCTGTACAGACACACACACAACGTACAGCAAACACACTGACCCATTAGTCGCGAGCGGAATAAATGAGTCTTTCTGTATGTTGAGCAGCGGCAGGAAAACAATCTCACCTCTCCTCCATCTTCTGTCTTCACCACCTGCTGAGCCGTCATTACTTTGGTGGAGTTGATTGCTGTGCCTAGAGCCTGTGAGAAAACCAAATGACTTCAAGTCTTCAGTCAGGAAGATTACTCTACTTAAATATCAACACAACACAACAATCAGAACCAGTTCTGATAAGACCGTTTTTATTACATTAACCGAAGCTTGACGCAAGTTGTAGTAAATATCTGGTATTGACCGAAATTTAAGCTGATGATCAGTTGTTATCAGGCAAAAATACCGTGTTCCTAACTTTCTTTTTGTCTGCACTGGACAGACTCCTACCTCAGCTTTAAGGTCAGAGCGGATCCTGACAACACATCTCTTGACAGCCATCTGGAAGGTGAAGCTGATGACCCCTCGGATCTTTAGCAAGGCCTCCTCACACAGGCTCCTTCGAGTCTGACAACAGGCAGGAAGCAGGTGAGAGGTATGAACAGATGTGTGAAACAACAAGGCCAACCTGTCGTTGGTTATGAAAAGACTGTGGTTTAAAGGAACATTACACAATACAACACTAAGACAGTAGATGAGATGAGACATTATTAGCCACAGTTTCATTAGATTAGATCAAACATGGCCATAAAAATGTACTTTCAAACATTGAGTTTCTACATACAACAGGTTATAGATTGATCAGTGCAGTTCCCAGCTGCCGCAGTGATGTGTGTTTCTGCTGCAGAGATGGCGATGCAGCCCACCAGAGGCCGTCTGTCTGCTGTAATGTAATCTGGCTATGTGCAAGCTTCCTGCAGAGCAGCATTCAGGTTCAATCTCAACGTCCCGCTGTTCAATGCCTGACATTTACAACCTGACCCCTCCACCCTCCTATCCTGTGCCAGACAGACACGGCCATGAAGCACTGTGATCATGACAGCAGCGAACACGATGCCTCAAAAAGATTCCCGTGTTACACTACTGTGAACACTTACAGAGTCATCCAGTCCGTCGATGTGCAGCACCACAGTTTTGGCCCTCTTGTTGTTGGAGCCCAGGAAGAAGTGGGCTTTACGCCGGCAGGAGGCAGCAGCTGCCTCAGCTTGTTCTGCCTCTTCTTGACCAGCTGACTGGAGAATCTCATAGATCTCAGAGGACAGCAGTTTGGTCTCCCCAGGTGATGTGCTCCTTTGGTGATAGAGAGCAAAAACAAATCAAATAACAGACACCCATTTTTGTTCAATTGGAAAAATGTGCATGTACATATGGTCTGAACCTTTCAGTCATTACATGTGAAACAATACTAAAAGATGTGATGTAGTTGAAGAAGAAAAAGAGGCACAAATGTATTTTATTTTCTCTAGATATTTAAGTAAAACAAATGCAAAGGCAGGCAGATGTTGCCTCTGTGGGAAAGAGACGAGTGAATCGTGCTCAAAACTGGAATTAATTCATTAACCTAAGCTCCAACGGATGTGGCCTAAATCTGACCATGTCCCTCATGATCCGCCACTGGAGACTTAGAAGTTAGCAGCTGCCACAGGGGGATGAGGTGACAGACCCAACAGACATCTACATTAACAACATATACAAATGATTTAGAAAAATATTCAAGTCTGTTCATCCCCAAATTCTTTTGTGTACCTAGAGACAGTGATGGCATCAGTCAGACTCGGGCTAATAAAACCGGCCTTTCAGCTTTTTACGGACCTTTTAGAAAAAAAAATCCATAGCGGAGCATAAATATTTTAGTAGGCAGCAAGTTTTCTGGTAGAAAGCACGTAGGGTCTGTTGCAGTTGGAATGCCAGAACTGATATTTTGTGAGGGATCCTGGGATACCCCTGCAGGCTACAGTGCTTTATATGTCACAGAGTCATCACTCCATCTATAGTAACCACATACGACATCGGTTGTCTGGCATGGTTGTCCTCTAGGAGCCTGGCACTGTAACAACACATTCCTACTCAGGCTTGACGGAGGCCATCAGCCTTTGAGCAAGCAAAACACTCTCTTTAATTGATTTCTTTTATCTAGTTATCACTTAAAGAGATGAAATAGAGGCAACATCTTCTTGACCTTAACAAGTTGAAGGAATAAAAATGGTATTCACACCTGTTTCGTGTGACTATGCTAGACGTTCCCCAACAGCTATGTGTTCCCACTCTGTCCAGCTATGACTGACCTCTACCCAAAGTCAGACTTGGTGAACTGTAAGTAGGGAGAGCTGTTCTTGTCACTGCAGGGCTCCTCTTGATGAAACCCCCGACTAGCTGAAGTGACTGTGTAACCCCCGGGGTGAGCAAGAACTTCACCACAGGGTGAGAAGGAGGGGGAGGGACAAAAATCATCCCAGCTACAGTCGGCCACTTGAATGTGGGTCTATTCCTATCAGGGTGCTAATGATGAACAGCATTCACTTAGCATAACTGCTGCAGACCTTTGGGTGAGACACGTGGCCTTGAGCACAACACCTCCTCCAAACAGGCTTCGCTCTAGCACTTTATGAGTGATCACAATGTGTTTATCATGTGCTTTTGGAAAATGAAATGATGATGAAATAAAGTACAAAACTGGATATTAAACTGAAACCAAACAACAAAGGAATATGCTCACAGCACTGTGTGCAAATTCAGCTACATCTGGAAATCCTCCACAGATAAGAGCAAATATTAGCCTACTCTAGTAAAAAAAAAATATGCAAGTGGGCTCATCAAGAAATTGTGGTGAGGTGGCAGGATGCATTAAAATCTATGACATGCAGAAACAGCAATTTAACTGGTTACCACCTTGTTCTAATTCAACTTTAATCACATTCATCCTGACATTGCAAATGGAAGGACATCGTCCTGCCTGGGAAATTTGCAGACAGGCACACGTTGTCCGTGCAAAACAAAAGAAATCCTAGGTTAAGGTTTTATATAAAGAAAAGTGCACAGTGAGCATGTGCGTGTGTGTGTGATATGGTGGTGACAGGAACTTGCTTCTGCATGACATTCTGCAAACTCAGCATCATGCCCAGCTCGCCCTTCATCTTCTCTCTGTTGGCTCGACATTCTGCCAGGTAGCGCACGGCCTGCAAGGACAAGGGCAAGCGTTATCTATCCAGCTGACAGACCCTCTGTGATAGTCTGAGAGAGAAAGCCTTTAAAAGGTTAAACATGTGCAACGACAGAATATTACATAATCAATATAAATACACACGGACCGACCCAGACTTCATGGGTTATGGTCACAGAGCGACTGTTATGTAACGCCACTTAAAAATGTACACACACAACAAGTCATGTGCCGTGCAGAAGGGTGGTGCTGGTAAAAGCAGTGAGGAGAGGCCGCTTCATCACGACTCTGTTGTATTTATGCCACAATACAGACAGCAGATGTCACCATTGGACAGGGTTTTTAAATATGTGGCTGTTTTAATGCCACCACATGTCTGTGACTCCGTGGTGGAGGAGATGGCCTTTAAATGCTCACTGGAGTCTGCTCTGAAACCACTGGGAAGCAGGAGGCCCAAACTCTGACATGAGCAGAAACCAGCTAGTTTGCAGAACCAGGGTCAGGAACTCAGCTGATCATCCAACCAAAACAAATATTAATTATATTGGACAAGCTGTTGTAGATATTTCACAAAGATTGTTGACACTATTAAATTTACTATGTATTCCAGTCATATATGTGCATGCAAATATAACTATCCACTATCCATACTTCAAAGGCTCTTTGTATGAGCATGTATGTTGCTTACCAACAGTGCAGAGTACACGACCTGTGGGTTTGGGTGGTCAAGGAAAAGAATGAGACCTGGCAGACAGCCCTGGTCTTCTACTATGGCTCTTCGGTTTAGGGGGTCTGCAGCGAGATCTCGCAGCTGGTTTACCACAGTCAGTGCATCCAGCTCCGCACTCATGGTGCCGCTTGGTGTGATGTCACGCACATCAAACCAACCTCTTCACTTCACTGAAAAGATAAAGGCAAAGTTCATCAGGAAGCTCAACTCACTGGTTACAGCCACAGCTATTTAGCCATCTATGAATGTGTCATTTTCTCATTAAACTGTGTGAAAGGTCAGATAATGTGTAAAAATATGTAAACATTTCCTAAAAGTGAGATTGGAGTTTAGTTTTTTTTTAATCAATTTAACAGAGAAGATGCAGTTTAACCAAGCTCCAATACAGCGCTGATGTGTTGCACAGAATTTATAACTATTGCTAATTTTCAACTTGTGCCTCCAATTGCCCTTTAAACATACAGCATAAATAACTAGTGTCAAATAACTAGTGTCATTTTACACTAAAATGAAATTTCTATTTTTCCTGGTCATCAGTGAAACCCCCAAAATCTTGGATTTGCAATAAAACAAAGATAGCAGGTGAAACCTGGTAAATTTTAGACTGTTTTTTCTTTGTTCTGGATTATATTAACAATTACTGAATTGAATTATCAGAATTGTTAGAAATATGTGCCTATGAATTGACTGATTAATTTAAGAGCCATTTCAATACTGATACAAATACCTTTATGTCTATTGTTTATAAAAATCTCAAAAGCTGCCTCGAATTTTGCTGCAAAAATAACTTCAAACTTCACAAAATAAAAAAATCTGTGGCATGCACTGTTAAAGTTTTACCAATGTCCAATGGCTTTAGACCACGTTTCACTGGTTTGTTTGAATTTCAGGGGACGTATATCAGCTGTAATCACTGGCATATGCTGATACATAGTCTAACCGGTTAGTGTTTCTTGTGCTGTTATAAATTTTACTGGTATGCAACCATAAGACTCCTGTCATGACACGAAAGATCGAATAGCTAAGCTTGCTTTTTACGCAAATCATTAAGTCGTGCTGTTTAATCTCATGCTTTACTGCTAATGCGTTAGTGGTTCTCCTAAATCAAAACACAAATACTCGCCTCTGACAAAGACACTTTCTACGACCCCCAACCTCACCTTAAATCACGCCCTATGGTACACAGGCGATTCGGCAGCTAAGCTAGGCTAGCAGCTAACATTACTTGACATTAATAGCATACCTTTGTGTCAGCTCTTAGTAAAACCATGAGACAACCCCTGGTGACTTCAGGTACAGGAGATACAAAAACGACGTGACACGAAACCGCTAAGTTCCGGTTCCGAGTTACTAACAAAGGTACAGAAATAATTTCACCAAAGCTAGGCCTGCGCCTCTTTCTTTACTATGCTTCTTCAGCTAGCAGCTGGGCACGGTGTTTGGGTTTTGTAGCACAAAATTGGGTAGAGCTGTTTTGTGAACGAGGACATCCCAGTTTTCCATTGAGATCCCGGCGGTCTCACCCGGACATAGCTCCGCCGGGGAACGTAGGGAAACATAACGAACATACACAACGTCCATGATATGTGATTTGACGGTGTAACTTGATTGACTGGTCGATTATCCAATCATCAGATAGCTTTATTTTGAATATCAACTGTGATTGGTGCTTTTGTCTGTCATTCAACTCAAATGGCCAATTGCATCGTTCTATGGTCACAACCAACCTATTGTGAACCATATAATCCAATTGGCTCAAAATGTATTCCACGAGTCTGCCCACATTACTAGGCTCCTGAAGTGGAAATCCTACAAGGTGGAAAAAGTTAAGAAGTTGTCAGTTGTGTACATCAGGATCGGTAAGTTGTTTTAAAAGTTTAACACACGTACAATCGACCTTCGAATTTAAACATGTTGTTAACACCTGTAGCCCTTTACACTAATGAGACAATCCTGCGACTTCTACAAACCATAATTTGTTAGCAGTTGTTTAAGTCTGGACTTAGCCCGCTGTCGTTGTTAGCATCAGGTAGCCTCTCTGCCCGCTAAAGTTCATAGCCCATCGTTAGATTTAGCTTAGCACGTTAGCCTGCTGTTAGTACGAAAACGGCAAATGTTTGTACGACAAGTGAGCACGACTTGTTTTCTCTATGTCTCGCGATGATAGATTGATAGACCTTCTTTATGAATTTCAGTAGTGAACTTCAATCAGTTGCTACTGCTGTTTTTACATTTTTATTGTGACAAGTATCTGGTCAGATCTGCTTCTTTCTGTGTTTTTCCTCAGCCATTCCTATTTTTTTTCCATCTAAAATCCATAGATTTCATTTTATCAGTTGATGCTGTCACCTTTTGTATCAACTGGTTCTAACTAAGGCTGAAGCTGAATGTATGTCAGTGTGTTGTATCAGAACATTTTCACACAGGTGTTGCCTGGAGGTATTTGTCTCTGGAAGTTGTTGTGGGTTGTTAGTTTTGTGTGTCAGTGTGACTCTTCCTGAACTCTCCACTCTGTTGTTTCCAGATGTCCGTTTTGTGATGATGCCCTTGCTGTTGAAGTACGTTTCCATATGTCCTTTTGAAACACATCCAGAGAAATGAGTAAAGACTATCAACGGATAGAGATGGACCTGGTATGGGAGAGTCTTTTTTTATGTCTGGCTTCATTCGTTTATTTATATATATACCCCTCTCGTGCCTTTTAATTGGAGGTGTACATTGTGTGTTTATGTTTTGTTTTGCAGGCTTTTGGATCAGCCAAGCCCTATGGGTCCTCGAGAAGTATTGTGAGGAGAATAGCTACTAGTCTTCCCCTGAAACCTTGCCCCAGGGTTCATTTTCAGGTAAGGGAAGGTCGTCAGGATCCTGATTTTTGACAGTGGCCTGTCATTTAATATTTTAAAGGTCTTGTATTTCAAAGTTACTATATGACATATAATTATAAGTGATTTATTTAATGTCAATTATGACACACCCTGTCCTCTCCTTTTTTTCTGCCTGTCTATCCCTGCTGTGGAAGTCACTGCAACGTGACAGATCACACACCCTCTTCAACTTTTGTTTGCCTCTGCTTGTCTCAGTGTTTTCACTTATGAACCATAAACAGTGGATGAAGTCACACAAACAGATTTTTTTTTCTTATACACCTTGTCAGGAGTTTTTTAAACTGTTGAATGTTGAATGAATAGTTGCACTGCTTTCTCTTCTCTTCTCTTCTTCTGTCTCCAGCAACCCTCCCTAGCTATGAGGAATGCAGTATGTCTGCTTTAGGTCAGTCTGTTCAGCAATCTTCAACAACCTTCAGCTGATGAAAGACCTTCTGAGCTACCTGAACCTTTTATTAACAGTAGCCCCTCCTTCCCCTCCTCCTTCTGAACTGCCCTCTTTTTTTACCTCGTTACTTTCTTTATCAATCCAATCTAATGAAAAAAGTGTTAATTTTTTAAATGCAGTGTTGCTGTGTGTTATTCTCTTGTATGTTTTTATGTTGAAATGTTCAATATTAATGATTTTCTTTCTCTGACAGCTCCATCCATACTCGGAGGAGGCGAGTGTCCTTCAAGGCGTCAGGAGGCAGAACTGTCAGGTGGCCTCTTTGGCTGATATCGGCCAGATTGACAGGGATAATGATGATGATGATGATGATGATGAAGAGTACTTTGGCAGACCCAGGTAGGAGGGAGATAAATGTTTGCATTGAAATTCTTGACAGAAGTAACTGATTTCTGTGAGCAGAGACTGATTCTTACAGACCTGTCAAAATAAATGAAACAGGTCAGGGGTGCCACAGGGTCTCATGTTTCGAGCCCACCAGCCTCATCCCCGGAGAAGAGCCTTACCTCGGCGGCGGTCACTGCCCAGCCTGCATGAGGGGGCTCCAGACCCCCAGGGGCCAACAACTGCCAATGATGAGGCCATTCAGAAGATCAGCGCACTGGAGACAGAACTCGCCAAACTCAGAGCGCAGATAGCACAAATCGTGCTGGCTCAGGAGAAGAGCTCACAGCCAGGTATCTTGTAACACCCCCCGCCCCCCCAAAAAAACACACACAGCACACATCGAGGGAGTTGTTTTTTTCCCTTTTTGTGCCACTGCAGTGATGCAAATCTTCCTCTAGATGGCAGCAGAATTTCATCTCATATTTCCTCCTCACTTTGCTTCACTCTAGTTGCTACCACAGGGGCACCCCCCCCTCCACCATGTGCCACCCTGCCTCCTCCTCCCCCTCCACCACCTCCTCCTCCACCACCACC
>OMNW01003216.1:19744-34026 GCA_900303245.1 Selene dorsalis
GAGCCGCAAGTGTGTGATGAGGCCTTGAGGCCGGGGGATGGGGGAGGTGGGAGGGGGTCAAGGGTCAGGAAGTTGAGGTGAAAGGGCACGCCAGGAGTGTCAGGATTCTCTGTTTCCCTGAGGTATTTCTTTGGAGCTGGTTCCTCCTGCGGCTGTAGCTGTGTTGCCTTCTGTGCTGGCGCCGGCCGTGCTGGGCTCCGCCTCCTCGGACACAGAGGTTTGTTCCTGCTGCAGGCCGCCCCAGCTGGCCTTGTTCAACCCCATGTGGCCCAGCATGGTCTGAGACAGACGTGTGTCGGAGAAACGGGCCCACTCTGCAAACAGCGGCTCCGCCACATACGTCATGAAGCCTGAGGAGGAGGACAGGGGGCAGATGGAGATTAAGGCTAAATATAAATATCAGAAACAACAGGTTAGTGAAAGATGAATACAACAAATATACAAAACTGCTACTCACCTATTTGAATGTTGCCGACTGTGTTCTTCTCTCGGTCATAAAGTGGGCTGACTTCAAGTTTGTGCTTCTTCTCAATGTCTCCTACAGGAGCACAGCGAAATTAAATACAACAAATGTATCAACTATGTTATAGCACAAGTGTGGTCAGTAGAATTATAAAGGATAAACACTGAACGAGCACGGAACTCAAGTAATAATAAAAGTTAAAGGAGGAAAATGAAAGAGAAACTTGAGCCAGCAGCAGAAATGAAGCGAACCTTGTTGGAAGAATTCCTCTGTCACTTTCTCACTCCACTGTTTGCTCAGCTCCCAGGGTCTGCAGGGGTTACAGATGTCTGCACACTTCAGAGCCATCTGCACAGGGTGAGAATGAATAAAAAAAAACAAATATGAGCAGATTTGCTAATATGCAGGATGGTGCATGTCCAACAGAGGTGGGAGCTGACCTGCAGGATGAAGTGTCGGTGGCTGCTGTTGCTCAAGCACAGGTTATCCTGGTCCAGGTGCATGCGAAACCTGGACAGGTATTCATTCTGTCTGCTGATGTCCGTGGCCAGGATTAAAGAGCCCAACTCCCTCTCCAGATTCAGGCTGAGGGGTCAGAAAGTACATTCATTTATAAATAATCTGCTTTCATAGTTCGTGTTGGCATTGTCTTTGTACAACTAAGTAGAAAAGTCATTTGAAATAACTTTCTGAGGTGACATGTATAACCTTCCGTTGTGTGTTATCTAGCACACTGTGTAGTGGGTTTTTGGGGGGTTGCTTAGCAACATTTCAGTGTCAGACTGACCTGTCCTCAGCAGGCAGATGGGAGAACAGACCAGTCTCTCTGAGCAGACCCACTGCTGACTTCCAGTGGTGGTTTTCCAGAACTGAGGTATTCTGAGAGTTCAAAAGGAGAAATTGTGCTTAGACATATAAAGACAAAGTAAATCCTGTCAAGCTAAGCAGTTACTGTTGTGAGGTCTTACCCTATAGAGTGTAGCTAGATAGTGGTCAGTCTTAATGAGGAAAGGCTGGTTGACCCCAGGGTGGTCCAGGTCATGAGTGGCAGCTGCTATCAGTCCCAGCAGAATGTCATAGGAGGTCAAAGACTTTGCAAGCTACACACACATACACACACATAAAAGATTATGATGACAGATTATTGAATAAAAACACTCCTTCACTTATGCACTTTCAGATCCAGTTATATACCGATATTAATGCAACTAAAGAGAAACGAAAGAACTGAAGCGATTTTCCCTTAAATTTAGCAGATTTATGGAGCCAACAACCAACTGAGTTACAAGTTCTTCCCCATGCCTCACCAAGGGTTCCTGCAGGTAGCAGTACATGGCCTGTGTGACATCCGCAGCGTGGACAGCGTTGTGGTAAGGGTTGTCGCTGTGATAGTCCTCCTGGACCATGACCAGGAACCTCCAGAGTTTGACCATGTCCAGCTGGAAGAGCTCCACCAAGCCATACTGGTTGATCAGGTGGAAGGTCAAGGTGATCAGGCCGTTTCCTGAACAACAAGACAGATCAGACTGAGCACTCTGCTATTCATATGGTCTCATCTCATTCATATAGAACAAAAAGGGAGGAGTGCACCATTAAACTTAAAATCTACATTATCTCAACCTAACTCATCTTCTTCTCATCTCTCTCTGATCATGATATTTAATCATTATTCTTTCTCAAGCACTAAGCGCTATGGTCCTTTTCTCTTGTTTTTGAGGTTCACAGTCAACATGTCAAGACAGGTACATGGCAGAACATATCCTGTGGCTGAAGCACATTCTGATCTAATGAGGCTGCTGTCAGTGAAGAAATGTCTATCACTTTTAATACCCTCCATATATGAACATAAACTGGTTCAAGAGCAAGAAAGTGTAGAAAGAAGCGGCTGCTTTTTGAGGCCTGTCACCAGAAGAACTCTCTATTTACACTGTGAAATGATCAAACTCTACTGCAGCTGCACTGGAAAAGATCTCATAAGACCTGCATCCTCTTCAACATGACACTAAAACTAGAAGAATTGGGGGTGTTTTGTCTTTACAAAGTAAAATGTACTGATTCAGTGTGTTAACTCTCACTCCTAAATCCTCTATGTTGTTTCTCCAACAGATGGCACCACTGAATCCAAAGCTGAGCTGAGCCTTGATTCCTCACTCAGTGCTGCATTACTTCTGTTATCATGACTTCTAGAACAACCTCTGCACAATTTTTCAGATCATGTTTTACCGTTTGTCAACCTGTCGAAGAGGAAAATGTCAAAATTCCAGTTCCCGACTTTTTCCAGCATGCACTAGAAGAGAAGGTAAAAAAAAGAGTTAGGGAGTTAGTGATGTGAAGTCACAACAAGGCAAAGTCTCATTGTGGTTTGATTACACAGAGGTGGGTGTCCTACTCTGGCCTGTCCAGTGTAGTCTTCATCGAGGATGTGGAGGGGGATCTGCTGGGGGAGTCCTCGCAGCAGGCGGGATGAGTGCAGGTACCTCTGGAAGCTGAGCAGTCTGTGGACCCTCCTTTCGGGAGCGGAGCTGGCTGACGTGGACCCACAGCTCAGCCGCGCTGCACACACGCCAACGCACACACAGAAATACTTTACAAAAGCTGGAACGTGAGAAACTTTTTTCGTATCATTCAGAAGCTCATTAGGCTCGGAGAATCATTTGGGTCGCACAAACTCGATGGAGATTGGACACCAACGCAGCGATGTACAAACAGCCGCTTGCTGACACAGCAGCCCACTCATAAGCCTTTCGTCTGGGATCACACAGCAGACATGCTTTGTCAGTGGTCTCTCACACACAGACACACACTCACACCCACACACAAAAGCACTGTGTCTGAATAAACCATGGCTGCAATCCGGAAACACGTCAGCACGAGGTAGGATTACTTGTGGGTTAAAATGTCACACACACACACACACACACAGACACTCATACACAGGCACACAACGTCTTTGTAGCTGTTTGTTTTATACAAAGGTCTCAGTGAGTGTGAAGGCGGTTATTTTATCACACACCTATTCACAATGCCTTGATAACAAGTGTCTCACAAGGTTTACACTAAGACACACCTTGGTCTTTATCATCATGTGAAACACTGTGTGAAAGCAGTGCACAAACACCTGTCAATCTTGCCAGAGGAACAAACAGTGCATAGAGCTACAGCTTGATAATGGAAAGTCAAGGCAACTGACTTGAACTTGTACTCACCGTGAAGAGTCCGGAAGTCGATGCACAGGTACGGGTGGGAGCTTCTTCGTTCCGGTTCAAATCCAACCTGACTTCTCACTCTCACATCTCCTAGAAGAAATCAGCACTTATTTCCTCAAGATTCAAGTAGCTTGAAAAGAAAAAGTGTGTGAATGTGCCAGGCCAAGTAGTATTTACAATTATTTTTCACATTATCTGCTGGTATTTATCTTTCTGAAGGACGTCACTACAGGACAAACGAACAGCGTGACATAAACATAAAGCTGAAACCCTGCTGAAGTCTCTGTCCCACTGGCATCAGCCAGACAAAATGTTTTATTTTTAATTACACAGAATTTCTGTCTGATCCCTCTGAAAAGCTGAAACTGATCCTGGTTTTCTGGTAATAAACATATAAAAAAATTCCCACAATCACGTTTCAGCTTTTCATTAGACTTCAGAAATCATCAATCATCTCAAAGCTCCGCCTCTCTATTGGCTCGGTGTGGTAAAAGCGAGCTAAAAGAAGCAAAGGATGTGATTTTGTAAATACTATTTGACCCAATCTGCTGTGTATTATCCACATGCGGGCACAGTCACACACAAACAAACGCTCCCACATCCCAGAAGAGAAAAATTGAACAGACAGACAAGTTGATCAAACTGCTCAGCATGCAGTGCCATGTCAGGATGGTCTGCTCTACTATTAGTACTCAGAGCCACTGAGAGTGACCTCTAGTCCATCTATGACTGTCTTTATTAGTCAGGCAGAGGAGCAGGGCCAGGCCAGACGGCGGCCGGCCTGCTTGGAGACTGCAGTCAGGAGCAGTGAGAGCACAGTGAGGTGACAGGATGGTGCTATGACACTGATGCAGTAAAATGCTAGTGTGTCCTTCCAGGCAACACTCTATGTACGGCAAGACGCTATATGGCAGTTTACTGATCAAGGTGCTAAACAGTGCAATGGTATGTTTCCAGCTTGGCACTTCTGATTGTGTCATGTATGCATTAGGATTAAACTCAAAGCAGTCACACAGGTGTGTTCCCCCAACCAGCTTGTTACTTACTTGCAAACAGCTGTTTGAATACTACACAAGCTCCTATCAAAATACCAAAAACTAAGAATTACAATTCAAGGCATAATGATGCTCGACAATATTTTTGAAATTTTGTATGTAAAGCTCTTGGTATGAATGTTGCGAGTGAGATCGATGTCAGTGGCATTTCACGTGCAAAACTAAATTATGACCAAAGGAGAGAAAAAAAAAAAAAATTCAATTCATGCACTCCTAGACAGTGAGTGCGTGCATGTGCCCACATGTGTATACATCTGTCACATCTGCAGATGCATGTGCTAGATTTCAGCATGTGTGTGTGTGTGTGTGTCTGCTTGTGTGATTAGTGTGTTTTAAGAGTCACGGGGTCCATGTTTCCCCTGCGGTGCATTAGTGCTGGCGCTCTGGGGTGGATGTAGGTCATGTCATTATAACTGATGTGGTGAAAGCTCTGAGTCCTGCTATTTGAAAGCACATCAGCATTAACTTGGCGGACTGAACCCTGGCCCTCGCAAACACCAGTCTGCATTGGCGTGCCCCTCCTCACACACAATTTAATATAAAATCTACAGAGACAGATGCTTTATGCCGGTGACGTATGAGCCTGCCATCATACTTAGCCAAGTAAAATGATTAAAAAGCTAAAGCTCCTTCAGTCAGCTCGATAAATTGCTGTTATTCTGACCAGACGCACGTGGCAGCAGTCAACTCTGGGGCATTATCAAGCTGCAGAGGAGCAAAGTATACCAATATAATGTGAAAGCTGCAGGATTACAGGATTTCAACAAAGGACGTTGAGTAAGCCCTAAACTGCCCCGACTATTTAATGCTCCCTGCCTACTCACCACGCTGACAGGATAACACTGTGAGAAACTCTGCTTTCCCTCTTTGTTTCTGCTTTCTCCCGGCCGACAGCATCAGCGCTATGAATCAGGAGCGTGAAAGTTGCACGTGAAAGCGCATGTGTGTGCGTGCGTTTGGTGGACTGATGTCAGGGGTGCAACCAGCCTCTAATCACACCACCATCCCCAATAACCTTATTGACTGGGAAGCCAAGGCTGGCTGCCTCCTAGACGCATCTGGCTCCATCTGCCTCACAGAGCTATGAGCCCTCCACCCTCCCATCCCATTTTCTAAACTGCTTATCCTGTTTAGAGTCGCTCAGGGCAGCTGGGCAAATGGACACACACACAGACACATGAACATATACACAAAAACCCATTTTGCCAGTGAACGTTTAGTCTGTTTAGGGTTCAAATGAAATCCTGTTCTGATCAAACTTTAAAGACACTCAACACTACAGACAGACACAACCTAAGCTTAAAAGGCCAGGGATTGAGTGGACTCTGGACGTGCAATCCAGTGCGTCCCTGTCTCTTCATAATCTGTAGATCTCCCTCTCCCCCCTCTGATTCATCCATTTCCCAGCCTGCTACTTTTTTTTTAAGCCATTGTGTATTAGAAATGGACATGATCATGGAGGAGATAAACCTACGGATGTAAGTATGTGTGTGTCTCTAGTGAATGTGGATGTTCATATGTGTGTATGTGTGTGTGTGTGCATAAAGAGAGGGGAAACACTTACCTAGCATACGAATGTACAGTGCGGTCTGGTCAGAGCTGTCGTAGGAGATGGCCCCTCGTCTCTGGACAAACACAAACAAATACCATCAGTAACTGTTGAAGCTTCATATCACGTAATGCTGCACTTACATTATAACACAAAAGTCCCACTGGTGGATGTTATGCCTATAATGATCACAACTTCATATGGCCCAAACACAACACTAAATAAAGTCAATTTTAATACATTCCCAGAGCTTTGTGAGTGCAGGGTGGTGTAATATGGTGCTACTGTTGGTTCTAATCTACTGTGTGCGCGTTTGTGCGTGTGCGTATAAACTGTTACCCTGATAAACTCGTTCCAGCTCCATATCATTAGCCTGATATGGCACTTGCACTGCTGCTATCAGTCATGTGAGAAACATTTGAGTGATGCGGACACACACACACACACACACACACACATTCATACTCATACACACAAACAGACGCACACACACGCTGGCTCGCTCACTCAGTCAGAGAACATTTCCCATAAATAGAAATTATTTTATGATCCATTTTCCAATTAGATCCGCCCACACCAGTGATATTTTTACAGTACAATAAGGCAAAACATTCAGAAAGTATTCAAAAGAATATTTAGAAAATATTTCTCCCTCGGCTGACGTCAGCAGGTGAACAATTTGAATTTGTATTAGAATTACTTTAGAGGAGCCAACAACCTCCACAGATGAGGCTTCATTCCTCAACAGCAGAGCATTTGATACATTTCCATAAAGGCCCTGATAATTAATAACATTTTAAACAGACGTTATGTCCATTCTTCCTTTCATACAAGTTCAATCTGATGATCTAAACGCTTCTGGCAGCTGCATCACAAGCAGACTTCTTTTAAAAGTAGCTACAAAGGGTGTCGATGTCCAGGTTTTGTGACCATCTGTGAACCATTTATTCACTGATCTAAATGTAGATTTGGACTTTTTTTTTAAAAATTCCTTGTGTTAGTATGTTTAATTGTTTCATTTGTTTGGAACTGTACATCTTTACAAACCAGCTGAACTACTGTTGATCACATCATTGCGTCTGAGCTTCAGTCACTTCATCCCAGACTCCACAGCAAACACGTTTGAACCAAAGAGGTGGCTCTCAGGTAGATCGGGTGTCAAGGAAAAGAGTTATCACCACAAAAAATGCTGTTCTTTATCCCTGTCCACCAAAGGTCAGCCCCTCCAGTAGAAGGTCATCTTTTCACAGTGTCATTCTCATGCTTTGGAAATACATCATCCATATGATGGCCTGTGATATCATGGCTGTTCAATGCTTGAAGGGGCAGTGATGTCCAAACATTTATAAACACAACTAACTCCTACTGGTGAAACATTTTACTGTTTATATCCTTAACTCCTGAGTACTACAGTATGAATATGTGAGTCATTTATACTGGTTTAACATGCACTGAAAGTTTCCATCAAATATAACAATACACAAAATGAAACAAGGTTCCTGGAGCCAAAGTTATCACTGACCTGCGGTGAAATTAGACAATATTATGCATCTGGTTTGAATTAGGGGGCACCCATTAATCTGGGAAGGGGAACAAATAAAAGATTGTATTAAATAGAGTTAAAAAATGCTTGTTTTATCTTCAATTGTGCCTACAACACCATTTTGCGCTAACCGTAACAACCAGGAGGTAGCTGTGGCTGCTGCAAAGTCACGAGCACAGTGGTAGTTGTAACAAGTATAACAGTGGTTACTGCATATTTGCTCTGTCGACAGACAGCTGCTCTAAGTTACACTGAGGTGTTGGCTCACCTCTCTCTGCACTCTGCACATCCTGGCCCGACTCCAGGCCAAGTCTCACATCTCCCTTCTGGGGCTACCCTCATCTAGGGTTACCCAGCCCGTATCACCAGCCGCCTGGCTCCCCGACGGACTAATGGCTGTCCAGTGCTACAGACTGGTTCAGAAGTGGTTAACTAGAGTTTGGCCCTGTCAAAGGCAACTTGTTGAGCTGCTGGATGACTGAATAAGAAAGGAGCTGACTGGACAGAGAGCTCATGGTTTACTCTGGCCACCCCCACACCAACCAACCTGCAAGCCAGGCATCATGAACAGAAAAGTTATACCTCTGTTCCTAAAAACTGTTAACATGAGCAAACTGGTGGAAGAGTAACAGAAATATACATGCTCAAGCTGTGATCCCATGATATAGAGCATATTGATAAGGCTGATCTATCTTTCTGATTGTTTTATGATAACTGTCAACTGGTCAGACCACAAACACATGCAAAGACAAATGCACACACTTGTACACTCATTAGTTCATATCCTTAGGGTTACTGCGAATCTCCTTCAAACACACACAACCTGACGCTGTCTGTCCTCTAAGCTCATGACAGCCGCCAATCCAAAGCTAATATTTTACTGGCTAGCAAACAGCTTGACTCAGGGTGGGTAATCTGCAAAGCTGTATTTTAGTGTCAACAGGCCTCTGTGTTTACACACAGCACCGGTGGTTAGTGCGAGTATTATAGATTGTGTGTATGTACGCATGGGCTGTGTGTGTCTGATTTTGTGAGTGAGTGTGTGTGCGTGCGTGTCAGAGGGTTGGCATCAGCTGTAACATGCGTGGGAACTGTATAATTCTGGCTCTAGGGCTGGGAATGAAAAAAGTGACCAGGCCTGCCAATACTTGCCCAAACAAACCTTTTGGCCGAAGCTCGTAACACACACTTACACACTGCACACACTCTCTCTCTTATTGGTGCTGCCACCGGTTGGTACTGAAGTGGATGCCGGCATGTGCTCCTTTGTGAGCTGTACGAAGGAGTTTGTCAATGTCACATTCCCTCTGTGAATGGAGGGCAAAGTCACGTTTTACCCTTGAAAACGACCGGCCCACAACACACACCCTTTGCCATGCCTTGCAGTGCCAACACACACGAAACCATCCGCCCGTGCTCCTGTGATGGTCCAACATTAACTTCGGCCCTTTTGTAAAGCTGCCTGTTTTGAGCATTTATGCTTCACAGCTGAGGGTGAGAAGAAATAAGGGAGATGCAGAATGTCAAAAGGCAAGAGTGTCATTTCTCAAACTTGGCTTATAAGTTTGGCAACTCTGATCTTTGCACACACTAATCAGAAATTTCAATCACATGAAACATTAGGAATGCAGCGCGGCAGTGGTTAATCTCCTTTTTAAAATGCGTCTTCGTTTTGGAGCAGACAGGCAGCTCAAGGTTTCCCACATGTTGGTATCAGCGCCTGAATTTGGAGGATAAAATTTTATTTTATTATGAAAGTCAGAAGCCTGTTTTGGATTTTTAGAAACAGTATGTTGTGCTGCTTTCTATTTGTCTTGCATCCTCAGTTCCTGGTGAACTCACTAACTCAATATGTGTATTTCATGCAATAAACTACAGAGAGTTCAACTCTTTGTGCTAACAATAAAACCTTTGCACAGGCCGGCTATAGCAAAGGTTTGACTGTGGAGCAGCTACAGGAGATATTGACCCGGTCAGTGACAGTAGTGTTTATTCCTTTGTTTGATACAAACTGTTGAGCATCTGAAATTCATTTCAGACTTTGGTATTTTACTGTATAAAATAGTAAATGGAGTGATTATACAAAGACAATCAAACAGGCGCAGCAACTAGAAATATGGCACGATGTCCATATCAATGGTTCTGATCATGGTTGCTCAGAGATGTGTCACAGCAAAGGCATCCAGCTGGAAACCTGCCAGTTGATCAAAGGCTGATTGGAGAAAAGCACAAATAGAGAAACACCCGAGACATCACCAGTACCATCTTTGTCAGTCATAAGAGCCATAAACAAAACAAAGGTGCTTCAGGATGTCTGGGTGGAGCTAAGCAACAAGCACCTTGAGACATCTGGTAATCAAACAAGCCTAGAAAAAAATCTCCTGATGATCGAGCCTTAAACTGCCCGCTGGTGTACACACAGACAAGAAATGAAACAGTAAACTTTTGGACGAAAAACTTTTGATTCCAGGGGAGAATCAGATGGATTTCTGCTTCTTGGCGCCAGCGTCTAGTGGCCATTAGAGAAAGAACAGCTTTGGGGACTTATGCTTTGGCTTCACTGCTGAGCTTTACTGGTTGCCAGTTTACATTTGACCCACAGCCTCTGGCATCAACCAAGGCAGGGCTGGGATTAACATTTCTACCAATCTGTTGGCCTGTGGTGGTTTTCTCTCTCCGGGCTCATGCAAAATTGGGGTGTAAAGGGAAGAAATTTACTCGTGTTTTTTAGGGGAAGGAACTCATCTACCCATCTCTGACGTATCCTGGATAGCGATAACCAGAAGTACTCTCCTAGTATTAGTATACCAGACAGGAATATGTGTGTATATTTAGTCAAATCAAGTCACAGATGTATTTCAGTGGCACATGTAGTTAAGTTGGTCACACCTTAGCTTATTTTGCTACTTTTGCTTCTATGAGTGATCAGCTAACACAACACATTTAATAACAAACACAGAGTGAAATGAGCACGTGAATTAATTTGAAACTATTTACTTTACAATTTACTCTTATTTTTGAGGAATATACGGAGACATGTCACCTGTTCATCTAGAGTTGCAGCCAATGGGTATTTGCTCATAGCAGTTTGAGAAGATGCCAAATTCAGCTTTGTTTGGGGTTTACTTTAAACATAACAGCCTGATTATTGTGCTCCCTGCAATTCCACATAAGCTTGTTTACATATGGTTCCGTTTCTTATCTCAGCTTAGTCCCATTGCCTGGGGTCACACTACTAAGGTTTCTGAGGTCACGGGAAGGGGTCACATGATGTCAAAACTTCGGACTGTGTGAGAAACCCCAGACTCGCGCAGTTAAACAGATTGTTAACATCACAAACGGTTCAGAAATGTGAATTCATGCAACCTAATTGGACTACGGTGAAATTCTGCCAGTAAAAGGTGTGTTCAATGTCTGCTTTTTGTTCCCATGAACATTTTCTCAAAGCAAACAGACCAGTGCAGTGTGCGTCTGCGTGTTTAAATCAAACGGCACCGACTGACTTGCAAGAACTCAAATTCAAAACAACTCGGTGGCTTCTTCAAACATCCTCTCTCGTCATCACCGTGTCGCGATTGTGCCGATATTATGGTCTTACGACCTTTGTGTGGTATTTCAACGGTACAATGCACAAGTGCAGCATTCTCGCACTTCCTCGTTTCAAAACACAGACACGAAACCTGCCTTTATGATGTCACTGCGTATTAAAATTGGATTTAAAGGCCTGCTGCACAGTCAGAAAGTCAGCCAGGGTCCAGCAAATGAGGAAGCCGGCAGTATCCCTATAAACTGACATATCAGAAACAAAACAGTGCACGCACACCACACACATGTAAATTCCCGAGATAAAAGCATCAGGACTCAGCACGGTTTCATAAACTGAAAGCTTCCTTCTGAGTTATGACCTCTTACAGCGCTGTGCTGTGTGGGACGGCACATTCCAGTAACTGAGTGCTAGACCATAAATGTGGACAGGTTTGGAGTGAGTGAGTGAGTATGTGTGTGTATGTTTGTGCACCGGCCGCTGCATACACAAAAGCCCTAGATGGAGTCTACCTGTTGTAAGAGTGTTTTATGAGAACTGTCCACTCTGATACACTCCAGCTGCAGCAAGTGTTTGAGAGAGGGCTGCTGGTTTGAGAAGAGACCCCGGATGAATTGGCCCTGTGCCTTGGTCAGCGAATGACAGGGTGGTGTTGTGGCCAGAGACCAAAGCAGCATGCCTGTCGAGCAGTAGGCTAACATATCTGCAACTGATGGTTTCCTTTTTTTATTTTAAAGGGTAGCTTAAGTGTCATAAAATGATTTAAGCCTTCTTTACACAGAGAGCTTTTAGAGGTATTTTATGAATGTTCTCTATAAAACAAGTAGAATTAAGGGTGGGGGAAGGGGGAGACTCAATGTCAACCCAGCGCAGGAATTTCATTCATTTCAAACATCATCCCCAGGCTCTAATTACTTCTCTGGCCCAGCTGAAAGCCCCCCCTCTGTCTCTCTTCTGGATGTCCTGACCTTCTGAGGAGAGTAAACAAACCCCAGGTCTCCACACAGTGCACCTGTGGACAACTGGCCAACTTCTGGTTAATAAAATCATCCCTTCCTGCATACGCTCATCTCGTGTCTGTGGCACTATGGGAAATATGATTAATATTCAGCCAGAGCAGCTGGCCCCTGACACTGTGTCCGTTAGTGTGTTGATGTGTGGAGCCACATTCTCACGGCCGATTGCACTCGACACTGCGGCACAAAAACAGAATGGTCATGTGATAAGAGGGGCCCCTTACAGAGAGAGACAGACGGCCAGGGAAGGAGGGAGAGTGTGTATGTTTAAATGAAGACAGGATGTAAGGTTTGGCTCCAGTATATTTACTAAATAATGCACATCCTCGCTTAATAACAAACAATACCATGCTTTCCAGCTCACTCGTGCAAATTTCTGAGAAGACCTAACTTCTGGCGTTGCAGGGGTTAAAGTTTTTGTGAAAGGTTGTGAAACACCAGGCTCAGAGTCTGAACGGCTCCTTCAGCATTCTTACCACATCCTGAAACGACGTCAATCCGATGGCACTACGCAGAAAAAAAGAAAAAAAAAACCTTATCGCTTCAGTTAAAATCAACAAAGTAACTCCCTGAGAAAGAAGCACTGTAGTGTATTCCTTATCAGGCTCTGCACAGAAACATCCATAGTGTGGATGAAACAAGCAGTGCTATCTTCCACCCCTTACGCACAGGCCTATCATCATCTCCTGTGCCTAAAGATCTGAAATGAGAAGGAGTCAATCTAGGGTCAGTGGCCAACGTACTCTTGATGCTATCTCTGAATGTGATATGACAGAGTGAGATGACAGCAGATCAGTGTTTCCAGTCAAAGCTGCTTTCCTCCCATTATCACCAGAAGCCATGTGACTACTCAGACCGCATCAATATCGTGCATCTGTTTATTGATTCTTGTATCTCTGCTGGGTTTTTTTTTCTTTTTTGACAAAGTTGTCAATTGCACAGCCTCATCAGAACAACTGAGTGTGTGTGAGTGTGTTACAAGTGCCAAATCATGACTGGCCAGCCACAAGACACAGAAATACTGGTATGTGTATGCAAGCAGTGTCACCATTTACACGCAAATATGTGTGTGACTTTACTTAGATGGGAACTACGCAACCCTTTGCATGTACTGATCATTTAGTTCTGCATGAACCTCCTCTCATCGCGGTGTTTACCCTTCACTCCAGAGAAACCAGAGGGTAGTAGCATGCGTCACTATGTACAGGCAACATGCAAATCATCTTCCACTTCACTTTTAGGAATTAATCAATGAGCAGCCATCATGTTTTGTGTTAAAAAACAATTGAAGCATTGTAACAGATAAATGAGCCCATTTATCTAACGCCGTTGCGACGTTTTTGACGCCTCTTCAGCAGCATATTCACACCCAGTCCTAAGCATTCCATGACCACAGTGACATATTCTTCTGAGACTCTATCGTGTCCTCAACTCTACTCTTTCGTCCTCTGTTTACAAGAGGAAATGTCTTCATCTGCAGGGGAAGGGGAGGAGGAGGAGGAGAGGGAGGAGGGGGATAGAGGAGAAAAAGAAAGAGGGGAGCTTGTGAGCAGAACAAGATAGCCGGAGAAAGAAAAGAGACTGAGACTCCAGCCATCTGTGAGTCTGGCGGTGGGCCAAACCACTGCCCACAGAGCCCAGGCACATGCCTAACTGCCTCTTTCTGCAATGGTAGTCCGGCCCTGCTTCCACAAACAACAGGCCTGTGGAACCACACACAAAAACACAGCAGCCACCAAGGACAAATGCACCCTTATGGTCATAAATAGGGCCCGAAACACAATATTTGTAGAAGTGTAATTGCTCTGTGACAAAGGCTGAGTGACACTGCCGTATGAGTGCATGTATGTTCGCCCAGTCCTGCCAACGTTGAGGAGAAAAAAAAAAGACAAATGACTATGTCAGC
>OMNW01003221.1:8669-29367 GCA_900303245.1 Selene dorsalis
CTGTGCATGAGCCATTCATCTGAAAGGATTGGGTTTTGAATTAGATGTATTGTGTACATTTCCATATATATCAAATGTTAAATGTAGAGAACGTGAACCCATGTATTTGAAAATAAGCAACGAAGGAGCTTAACAAGGCAATTCCTGCAGACACCAGAAATAAAGTGGGTCCTCAACAGAACACTTACCAATAGTTTCCAAGAAATCACACAGCATTAAATCGGTTGTAGCTACTGTATTGGCCATAGAAGGAAAACACTCAGTGCAAATTTGTGGTTAAGCAGAGCATCGCTGATTTCACAACATAGTTTAGATCTGGATCTGAACAACTAAGCAACTGTTTTCGATTCACAGAGGTTACCTTCCCTAAAATTAACCACTGAGATATTTCTTTTCCTCCTGTTCTGCACAGTCAACAGCTGAGATAATGTTAAATACATGAGGTGAATTTGCAAATGCTGCAATCAAATGAAGTGAAATGTAATCATTGTAAGCTAATCCTCCCTTATCTCCATTTCTGAGATATTTTCCTAAAACATCAGAGTATTGATGTGATCTGTTTCAGGCATGATTGGAGGGCGAAAACTTTGAAAAATCAAAACAAAAAGAGGCGTTTGGGGTCCTGCAGTAGACGCATTAAAAAGTGTGTGTTTTACGATCCATTTCACAAACTATATGAGAAATTTTCTGGGCTGCATTGTTTCTCCAATTGCTGGGTGTATGAGGTGCCAAAACATCCTATCATTCATCCTGCAACTGAGGGTCACCTTGGTTAGAGGAAAAAATGTATTTTGCACTTGCTACAGGGTAATGTTCGAGGGTGCTAATCTTCATTTTTGCCAAACTGTGAAACTGTCAGACCAATCCATCTGATTAGATGATTTCTTTTTCATCCTCCTGAGCATACACTATATCTGATCACCAGCGCCTCTTCTGCCTGACATCTAAAGAGGACCGAGATTTCATCGTCAAGAATTGAATTAGAACAAAAGACAGTCAGTGACATCTTGCTGTGCGGTGTAAAATAGTCACTATTAAGTGTTTTATGTCGAACAGCCAGAGATGTAGCCCGGTTCTCTCTGTAACAAAGCATGGCTAATCCTGTATTAGTTATGCTACGTGACTGACCAGGTCATAGAAGATTCTGATGAATAAGGTAATAACCTGTCTTTAAATCAATGACTGCTATAATTAAAGTGGACTGATTTAATCAGATGAAAGAGGGTGCATGCAGCCAAGTATGCAGAGTCATTATTCAGCTAGTTAAACTGTGAGGCAACATGTATTTTACATCAGCTCTCTCTGCCTCAGAAGGTGTTCGACTTTAACCTCCAAATGAGATGCACTTCTATATATATATATATATATTTTTTTTTTACACACAAATAACCAAACAGCCGCAAATAAACCCACTGTTATAGATCCTCTTCAGTCCACTCAGTTTCTAAAATGCATGGTTCTCCAGCTGGATTCAACCGGATTTACTGTTCTGTTCTGCATGCCAAGTGTGTTAACTGTGTGGTGGAGCCTATGAGGCAGGTAAAGAGATCTTGTAGTGGTAATACTGTGCATGCTCTGCATTTAAAGAAGCATTGACAAGGCCCTCTCCAGCTCTGTATTATCCTGGGTGGCGCATAATGATATTGCATTCGCATCGACCTTTTTGACAGCCTTCAAAATCGCATAAAGACCAAGCAACACATCCCATACCGCACACAGATGGTATGGACTTGACCACAAATGCTTTCAAGGCCCTCAGATGTTCACATTTTCCACTTAGCACATTACTGAGATATACAGCGATACATTTGTAAATGTTCACAATGAAAATGTTTCTTAACAGTAAATTGTGGATTAACTCCAGTCAGTCAAGTGACGGCTTCTCTTCTGCGGGTGAAGCTGTGTCAGATATAAAGTTATTCCAGTTGGGCAAATATGCAGAGTACAGCACACTGTACATTTGTGTTGACTTATACAACCTGCAGGATTTCTCAGCTATTGTAACCTACAGGTTAGTTTCACATACCATATATATATACACCCTTGTGTTTGCATGCAAAATATAAGGCTAACACCAGAAGCCATTTAGCTTAGATTAATTTAGCAAAGACTAAAACAGCTAGTGTATAACTCCCTATTAAACCACACTAAAGAAACCAACCCTAGAGTTCCTAGTGAGCTGATTTTGATCATGTTGGACAAAGCCAGGTGAGCTCATTCCTCCTGTTTCCAGTGTTTATGTTAAGCTAAGCAGCTGCTATCTTCTCATCTAGTGGCAATGAAAGGAAGATTTGTGTTTCCTAAACTTATTAAAGTAGATTATTCTTCTCCTGAGACACTGTATTCTGTGTTTGTAAAGAAACTAATATTACCTGACAACGCAGGGGTTTGTAACGGTCAGTGCTTCCAAAGAAACTCGGGAGTTGTAAAAGATTTTATGAATGAGGCCGAGTTGGGAAGGAAAACAGAACACGAGGAGGAAAAGCAGCTGGAAGGCAGCAAAGAAATCGTGAGAAAGAGAAGATGGAGAGAGAGTTGGGACAGAGTGCAGCGGTACACTGCAGTGTTGTTGCATTGGTGTGTATGTGGCTCCCGCTCCAGGCACTGTCTAGGCTACTCTACAAAGCAGGTAATGAGCCTACTCCCTAATTTACTCACCTCGAGCCATCTTAACAATTTATGAGATGGCCTTGATGTTTGCCTACAGAGCATGGACCAAATTCACCTTGTATTTACAGCAAAGATTGTGCTTCATGGTTTGTTTGGTTCTTTGGGGTTTTTTTCCCCTGCCTTCATGGGCAAAAATGGGTTCGGGGGGGGGCGGCGGTTATAGTTGTTGTGAGTCAGTGTGCGGCCGTGCAGAGGGAATGCACATCGAGTGTAAGAGTGTGAGCGTGTCGTGTCTGTGTGTTGTTTAAAGTTTAAAAGGTGCCTCCTGGATAGGGTATGTGCAGGGAAGGAGAGACGCCGAGTCTTCTGGCATACATAAAGATGCGAGTACATTTTAGTTTTACAAACAGAAAAAGGTGCCTCCACCAGGAAAAACATTTTGATTTACAACTACCATGCACTGCAACACCTTAATACAATATGCATCACATATTCTGATGTTCCCTCAGGTTTAAATGTGGTGGATTGAAGTGGTGTATAATATATTCTATATATTATCTGTTCCATAAAGAGCCTGTGGATGTAGTTGGGTTCAGTGAGCACCAGTCTAAGACTCTCTGTTAGTAATGTGGTCAAATATTCTCACGTAGAATTTGAAAATGTACAGGCAAGAGGATGAGCAACGATAGCTTCCAAACTTTGGCCATTTTTCTTGCAAAAGACAAATGCCCTGCATTTAAATATGTATTTCATTCCAATATATTCTTCATAATAAATCTATGATGTTCTCTTTCTTCTCCATGAATCATAAATTCCTCATATACAGTGAAATTTGTCAGGATGTTGCCTTGTACTACTGGTTTTACAGCCACATGTAGTCACCTGCGGTGTAGAATTTTTCCAGGCAAAGCAAAACCAGTGTGCAAACATGGAGGAAATGCTTCCTGTAAACTGCTGTTGGACATTTTGGTAATAAGCTTTGGCTGTACACCCAGGGGCGGAGTGGGACTGAGTTGCAGCCCGGGAGTTAAATGATGCAGAGTGGCCTAAAGAGGTACAGTAGAGAGGTGTGTGTGTGTGTGTGTGGCTTAGTCAAAAGTTATTTTCGAAGTTGTGAGTAACTGACCAGCTGCTTGGTTAAGTCCTGCTGCTGTTATGTTGCAACTTTGAGATCACTCATGAAATGATTCCTCAGACTTCACAGGCTGTGACATTCTTCGGGCCCTTCAGACTGTGGAATGAACCAAGTATCTGGCCAAGAGAGGAGGGCCTGTTTACCTTGCAGACTCAATTACTATCAATATGCAAAGATCTCCTCTCTCACCAAACAAAGGCCTGTTGGAGTGGAAGTGCTTGAGCTGAGATTCAAAGTAAAATAAATACTCAACTCTGTGCAGTAGCTACTTGTGAGGGTGGGTTTCTTGGTCTACAGCTATCTTCAAGCATTAACAGAAAAAGAGGTGCCATGAAACAGCCTTATTACCATGCCAACTGTACATGCACGGTCGCCACTAGGCGCTACGCCAGCGGTGTTCGCCCAAGCATGACAAAGACTGGCTGTGATGCAATTAAGACCGGCTGGATGGGGCTTTCACCTGCCTCCTCAATGATATTATGTTGTATGTTTATTATCGTGCCACCGGGAATTTAGACTGAGGGCACTCACGTGTCCTGTTCCTCGTCCCACATGTGTGTGGGGCACAGTCGCTGCGCTTAAGTATGCACACACCAACAGGAACAAAAGCTCCAAATACACGATCTCAGACCCGCGGTTGCACTTACACAAAACAATTTCCTATAATATACCCAGACGTAACACAAATGTGCAAACACGACCACAAAGCAGGCAACCTACACACACAGTGCTACAGCCGCGGGCTCCACATACCCTGGGACTCCAGCTGCGCTCAAAAGATTCCTCCCTCCCTCTCAATCATGCCACACTGATTTTAAGGACCTGCTGCTTGGCAGCCTTTTTACTTCATGCAATTACGTCTGAAAGCAGCGCTTTTTTCTGCTGAAGCTCGACTCACAACTGGGTAAACATTTCCCTCCTGCTGCACGATTATCATTATATGCTGCAGGAAGTCATGTGGCATTTGCGCTGGCACATACTGTACATAGATCATATATGTATGTAAAGAGTATCTACAAGTAAGTTTCTGCAAACCTCCCCACTGTGGGACTAATAAAGGACTATCTTACGTTACCCCGAATGACCCCACCATTAACAGATACATTAACTGCACAGTTTAGCTCCAACTAGGATTTAGGTTCATCGGTTTAACAAGAGTCTCCTAGGGTCTGTCTAATTCCCAATGTGTTATTTAATCCAGAGTATGATTGCAGCAATTACCCTGTGATGGTACCCTTTGTTCCACAACGAAAGAAAGTCCTGCAACATGAGAACTGATTGGGACTTCCTACTGAACTTTAAAGCCTTTAAAGCCCTTTGCCAACACAACGTTAAAAGTTGAACTGAGCACAAGTTTCTACAGCTGTATGACAACACGCTTTGACCTCACAGCTTTTGTCATCGCCCAGAGCTTAGATATGTTAATCGCCACACGTCACACCACATGGCAAAAAACCTTGGGGCTGACATTTGCGCTCTGCTTAACAAACAGACCGACTCAGTTGTGAAATCTTTCGTCTTCCAATTCAGGATTATCTCCACAATCAAACCACTCTCACCCACTACGTCCCCACATCGTCTGTCATTTATAGCAGCTTCATCCTCCCGGCTACAGCGATTCTCTCCGTTTTCACATGAATTGGATATTGATTATTTTTCAGATATAAAAAAGCACCACATTACAGCCAATACCAGCCTCTTTACACTCGTTCCAAACTCTGAAATTCGACTGTTTGTCCTCACACCTCTGCATGGTCTCCGAAAACCTCCCTCGCAGCAAAGTACAATCCCCCGCAGCAGTGCTAGGCCCCTCAGATCCTCCCACCAAGGATTGCTGGCTATCCTGTCTCAGCAGAAAAAGTCTGCTGATAGGGCTTTCACCAGAGCAGCACAGAGAATGAGATAGTCTCCCTGAACACATAAGGTTGGTTCTCTTGTGTATTTAAATAATCATCTTTATGCCTGTTTGGACTCCCTTGCAGTTTGTACTGCTTGACCTGATTGTTCCAGTTCTTTTGCGCATAGAAAAGCAATAGCCATGATACCTTACACAAATATAGCTACAGTTCATATTTTATTTAAAAACAAGCAGCAAATGCAGAAAAAAACTGTGGGAAAAAAAAAGAATTGTAGTCGATTCCTGTTTGTCCCTAACTTTCACTTCCCTCTGCTCTTCTTCTATGTGGCACTCTGAAAACAGGACGTTTAGACTTCCATGGCTCGATGTTTACTGCTGTGATGCGTGTCCAACACACGGAGCAACCGCTCATCGGCACACGCAGTGCTCACACTTGACCTTTCAGCTCCCTTAGAAAAACACTTTTTTTTTCCCCTCCTTCTCCTTGTGGTTTACAGACGGCTTGAGGTGATGGTGCCGGTTAGCTGGTATCCTTTATGATACACCCACAGCAGTGGAGTACTTTCAGATTGGAAGGAGGGCTGCAGTCAACTTGCTGAAAGTTATGTCTGTGAGACCTCATTTGACATTTGGGTGAGTTTCCTCGTCTGCTCGCCAACTGAAACCTTGGGCAATCCTGATTTCCTGCCTTTTAAGTTAACTTATGAAGCAACACTGGCTTGGAGGGAGTGAAATACACATTTTCTTCCCTTGTCCTTAAGTTTTCCTTTTTACTAGTCAATGCAAAAAGAGCAAATTTTACCCCCAACCATCTCACATTTATTTTGGTATAAGAATTTATTCACAGCAAGGAGATTACAGGCAAGGCTTTCAGAAGCAGCCAAAAGAAAAGCCTGCCATGTGCTGCAAATGGATTCCATAGGAGGTAAATGCATTTTAATAATTCAGCTGTTTTTATTAACCACTCTTCCCGTTTTGTCTTTTTGGGTGAAAAACACAACAGTAAGTGGCTTCCCCTGAGAACAGTTTTGAAAATGAACTATCAATCTAAGTGTCATGTTTTTAAAAAGAATCACAGTGCATAACAACCTCAACATGATGCACTGCATCCTGACTCATCTTTGGCACGGGCATGTGTCAATAATGCTAAAAACACACTGTCAAATCTATTTTCGGTTCACAGTATTAAAACATTCGAGGCTGCATCCCTCATAAACTAAAGGATTATGATCCTAATGATGAACTCTTCATCCACCCAAAGGGAAAAAAAGTTAAAATCTGAATATTTAGTAAAACTGTAAGTATCTAGTCTTAATCTTCTTAATGTGTATGGCACCATTTCTTTTTAGAATAATTAGAACAATCCTTATTAAAAATAAGAAAAAAAATTCACCAAAACAGAAAATAACAAATACAAAGACAGGCTGTTTTTTACTTAACATTTTTATAGCCTCTTCTCTCATTAAGAAAAATGGAGAAGCAAGCAACAAATTTTATGTGCAGATGTTACTTAGTCATTTAAAACCAAAGGAGGGGTTACAAGCTCATTTTGCTTGTTAGAGCCGGGGCTAATTAGATGTTGACTGACAGCAAGACGCGCGTCACGTAATCAGTTTGTGTACAAGCCTCACTTAAACGATATCTGGAACAGCAGCTCCCACTGGGACTGATAGGGTTAAGGTGGTTAAGGATTCATTACCATATAGATACAGAGAGCTGAGCTGCAGTCATCTTACATAGTAATAGATATGGACTATACTATAATGCAGACTGTGGTGCGTTTAAGCTAACTGACAATGTGCTACACCATCATTCAGCCGCACAGGGAGAGCCTGCTTCATGTTCATCTGAGCTCCCTGCTCAATGCAGAACCATGCCATTGTGCAAATGTGTAGGATTGGTGGAGAGCTGAGTGTGGCTGCTTTGAAAGCGTTAAGTGAAAAGGTTCAATCTTATCGAGCTACAGTGAAGTTCGACAGTAAGACTTTTTTTTTTTTACATAAAGCCAAGTGGTGCACATGTTGAGAGTGTCACGTGCTGTAGGTGAGATCATTTGAAAAAATGTCTTTAAGCAAACAGTTTCATTTACCCGGTGCCATGGTGATTCACACTGGCACATAAATGAAATAAGCTCTTTGATTACAAACCGGTCAATGACCCTTGAGAGGAGCCGCAGACACGCCGCCCCCTCGGTGCTTTGCTGACAAACGACGCGACCAAGGCCTGGCGGACTCAACATTCGTTTAGGCTTGTCCACAGGCAAATGGAGGACATGACACTTTCTGATTACTTTATATTGACTCTTCTCTTTGCCTGGAGAGTTTGGAGTCCACAGAGGCGACTCTACCAAAAAGCTACTCTCCAGGGCTTACTGCTGGCCACAGCATCTCATAGGTCAAACTGTTCAAACCGTCTGAAAGGTAACTCTATTAATGTTTTTTTTCATATGTATCTGGGAGGGACTTTGTGATTTGTAACCAGAATCTAGACACTGGCTGTAGCATAAGCAACAACTTGAGAGAATATACTGAAAAATCTGTTTTGTATAATATCTTATCACGTCTATTTCTAATATCTATCTCCAAATGCAAGAGTTGTACTTTGCAAATGTATTTGTGAGTTCCTACGGAGACTCCTCACAGCCAGAGATTCCTGTGGATTAGTTAAGTGGCAGCAGTTTTCTTTTTCTCTCTCTTGGTATTCCCCCATATATTGTGTCAGCGATCTAACTCTCAGGTCTCACCGGGAGCTAGCTCTCACAGCTGACAGCTACACATGTGCCGTAATAAAAACATTAAAAATCTATATCCACTCGACCGGTCTTAATATGCTGTAGTAGGCAGGAGCCGGGTTTCAACTGTGTGCTCTGAATACATAAGGGCCCACCGGGGCCTCTAGATGCCTTCTCCTCATACCACCTTTGATTACTGCATATCTAACCTTGTGACCTGATGACACTTTGATCAGGTCGAGCTCCGAGATGCTGCATGCGTGTGTACCCTCTCCTGCTGATACACATTCCCTCCTTCACACTCTCTGACACTAAATTATAGATTATGTTGTTGAGGGTTCAGAGTTCTTTCAGTAATGGTTAAAGCTTCGAGGGAACATGCTCTGAGAAAATTTTTTCTCTTCTCTGCATAGTAATTACCTCCACCTCAGAATTTATTGGCTGGCTGGAGATTTTCTATGAAATGTTATAAACAGGATGTGTTTTTACATACTGTACGCTTTACACTGTGTCGATTTCATACATCTTGCCCACTAAAATTCAGCAGTGCTTTTGTTTATCCCTGCATACATTTCATTGCAGCTCTGCCAGCCCGTAAACTGCGAAGGACACATTATACGGATGTGCCAGCTGTAAGATGCACCTCTCATCAGCCTCAACCCTGCAAATGGCTGGCTGAGTCGCACCAAAAAAAATAAAATAAAATATAAAATTCAAACAGAATTCACTAGATTTCACTGAGACTTTAGTGGCTGCACACTCAAATAAGCACAAATGAATAATCAAGAGGCTATGAAAAATACATCTGAATACATATGAGATACATGCTCTGTATCCACAGATAGATATAGAAGAACTCAACACACACACACACACAAATATGCACTTGCACAGTCTGTCACTTGTTAATGTCAATGTCAAAGAGGCGCAAAAAGCAAAAGAACAAAAAATGTAACAAGCTTAGGAAAAAAATATTTCAGCGCAGTTAACAGAAAAGGGACAACACACAGAGAGCAGCAGAACATCTTCTAACATCTGGATTACATAACGCTGCAAGTTAATCTTACCTCGGGCAGCCTTTTGCCATACACTGTACAAATTGTGGCAGTAATCCTTGAGTGATTGCGGCAATGCTACAGTACATTCAAAATGTTACTTAAAGGGCCTTTTCTCTGTTTTTTAGAGGGCATTCTAATTAACCATGAGCTGGGATTCCCTTTGGTTCCTGCTGAAAGCATTTGAGCTAAGCTTTAGTATGACAGAGGAGGGAGTAAGAGAGAGAGAAAGCATACAAGTGGAAATCAGCAAATCTGAGATGAATGTTTCAAAATGATCCTGCTACATACATTTCATATGAAATCAATGTTGCTACAGACAGGCTGACCGACTAAACAACCTCGGAGACAACAGTCTAGAGTTCAACATCCTCAAGAGGATCCTGTTTTCAAAATCAGACTACTGTGAACATCCAGCGCTCCAGCGTTTCAGAGATTCATTATCTTATCAGATGCATATATTATGTGTCACGCTGCCTCTCTGAGTCATGAAGCCAATGTGTGGGCAGTTAGGCTGAAAAATAAAGAGATTTAATAAAGAGAAACACAATTTTGACACAAAGCGGCAGGATTATTCACAGTGGTCCACCTCAAAGCTCCGTTTCACTGAAGTGCAGCAATAATACTCCATGGAAATGTATTTATTGTGCTGTTTGCAGGGAGACACAATCTGAGCACGAGATAAAAACTACCACAACAAACTATATACATTCATTTGAAGACCGCTGGTTATTCTTGAGTTAATACTTGTTATAGATTGGTACAATCTTAAATGTTACCAGCTACAATGAAATTAAACTAATTAAACAATTAGTCAACAGAACAGTTTTGGCAACAGTTTTGACCATAAGAGCCTCATTTAAAGCAACAATACCAAATGCTCTGCACTTCAAGCTTCTGGACTGTAAAAGTTAGTGATTCTGAGCCTTTAGTGATAATAAACTAAATATCTCTAAATTCTGATCTGACAAAATCTTCATGGCAAACTCTGATCGAGGAAATAATCAGCAGATGGAGTGATTATGAAAATAATCTTTAGTTTGTATCTATATATTATCTTACAAGTTTGCTTCTTGCTGCGCCGTTTCACTCAGCATTATTTTCTGTATTAAACTGTTTTACTTTCATTTTTTCAGTGAATGATACAAATAAATAAACTAAACTAAAAGTTGATTCAATTCCACAGCAAGTGAATGTATGATTCTCTTTCTTTGTCTTTCTGTATCTATTGTGTTTTTTTTGTTATGATATTTCACTAACTCTACTGTTGCAGCTTTGTCCACAGTTCTTGAGGTTATTTCTTTCCAAAAATACTTTTCTCAGTATTTCATTGGCTCCAATTGTCTTTAGCATGCATTATGCAAAATCCATGTTCAACAGCCCACTGCTTTGTTCCAATATTACTCTCCATGCAGCTTACATGACAGGACATTCATATCATGGCATTATACGCTTGGTTTTCAACACGACAACCCCTTCTCCTATTCACCCAGCGAACGCACATTTTATTAGACTTTATTATATGAATAGTAACTGTAGGCTGTGAGTAAATCTGACAAATAAAATGGAAATACAACCACTATTTATTATGAAGAAATTCTCATGAGATGGCCTTTATATTGTTACTGAGTGTAGCCTTATACTTTAGGCTACCGTAGCCTTGTCGCTGTGAACTGTAAATAAAAAGGCATACAGCAAACAGGGCTCCAGACTAACTTTTTACTAGGAGCACAGTGGCCCCTAATTTAAAATTTTAGGAGCGCAAGCAGAAAATTTAGGGGCACAAGCTGTAAATTGACTTGCAAAGTAGTTCACATTTCCTTTTCATTCAGGATCCTCACACACTTACAGGCCTGCCACCTGTAATGACAGATTCCAGATTACGTGAGTCGCCCCTTCCATGTGTCACCAGTATTAAAAAAGAAACAGCAAATTTATTGGCTGCACATGTGCAAGTAGCTGAAACATTTACTTGGACTGTCTCAAGTTTTAGGGGCAAAATGCACCCACTTAGGGGCAGTCTGAAGCCCTGAACAAAGGGTATAGAGGAAACACACACACACACACTTTCACACAAGAAATTTGATAGTAACTCCAAAATATCTGGAGTGTTTCAGTATAGTTACATAGTTACTTTTGCACACTGGGTATACATGGGTATAATACACGCTGCTTTCGTGGTACAGTGTACATGAATAAATATACAGTAATTTCAGCCTTTTATACTTGTTTTCCATCCATACAGTATCTCTTACTCATTAAACATGGATGAGATTTTGCTGTGAACGCTGGAGCAAAACATAAATTTAACCAGTCCATTAAAAAAATTCTGCTATTTAAGTGTAATCAAAATATACAAATTCAAAACAGTGATTCAACCCGCTTGTTTATCATATGTAGATACAAACTGTGTCATGTACAATGAATAATGTGTAAGGAAGATGGAGGGTTATGTTGGCCTTTATCGTTACTCTAACTGTGACAAAAGCGCAGGGGGATGTGCTACGTTTTAGCATTGAAAAAGACCTTATGAATAATTAATTGTGGATCATGCAGATGAAGGCCTGACTGCTTGATGACTGCTAGCAAAGTGAACAGATTATTCTCTGAGTCACCCACTGTGAATTCAACAGCCTGAGCCTCCTCTCTCATTCAAGGTCACTGTGGGCTCAACACAGCCAAAATCTAAAATTCCTCAGATGTCTTTAAAGCATTGACCCTGACCTCTACATTCTGCATACACGCTGATGTCCTAAACAGGTCCGATGATTTTTTTTTTTTTTTGTACAATTCTTGATGAAAAGCATAAACAGAACCTTTGAAACAGAAATCCTGTGACCTTGAAGACTGAATAATCTAAAAGCTGGGAACAGGAGAGCCAAGTCTGACCTCAGACCTCTACTTTGTGCCAACTAAAAAGTAATGAATATAAAAAAAAAAAAAATCACATTTATAAGTAAAGAAAGTCTCAAGGTACAAAGCTGTTCGCGCTCAGTAAAATCAACACAAATTCTTCTACTCTGTCCGTGTTTGCCAAAATGTAACCCGATTTTATTAAACTGCACATTTTCTGGAATGTATATGGGGAAGAGTGTCAGTACATATGTTAACTGTTAATAGATGTATGTTTGTTGTGATTGCTATCCTTGTATATTTAAGTTTAAGCCATGCAGAATAGCAAGCAGCTGTTGAGAAATATTCAAAACAACTAATTCATTACTTGTCTGCACATTGTATTTTATTTGGCAGTAATCCCTCCTTCATTAGTGCCCTGCCAAGCCCTGTGATCTAGTAACGCCGTCAATCATTACTGTAACAGTGTTGTGGGTGCATGGCAGCCATTTTGAGAGTAGGTCGGGCATCTGTTGCGCAGAGATTAAGGAAGATCAGAAGATCACAAATGCTTTCAATCTAGGTTTCATGAGGGGATGAAACAGCCTCCCTCCATGGAACTTTTAGCTCAGTCACACATGAAGTCTTTATACTAGTGGACCCATGCATCGCAGCCCATCCCGTCTTTGCCTCTCTCCCCTCCAGACGTCATTTGTTTTATTGCGGGTGGAGGACTAAACCCAGTGTCTCCAAAAAACAAAACAAAAAAACAAAGCCAAAAAAACAAGGACGCCTCTGAGGGAGATTGTGAATACAACAGGTTTAGCTCTGCTGTCTCCACACATGACTGCCTACCTGTGAATTCTTGTTTTTCTAGCCTGAGAAGCAGCCAGTGTGCCAAAGCTGTTGGTCCATGAAAAACACAAACGGGCCACATTCTCAACACTTGTTACAGAACATGCAGTGTATTTTCTCCACTTTATCTGTGGTGCATACTGTATTATACTAGAACAATGGCAATACCGGTCAAATCACTGCGACTACAGCAGACATCACCATTTACAACCTTTTTGGCTGCTACTCCTATACAGTATGGCTGTATCCTTGCAAAATACTTTACCCAATTCCAGTTAAGATGACCATTTCTAATAAGGCAGTGAGGATAAATAAGAGAATTTATCGACAAAAGCAAGCTCTATTTGCTGCATTCTACCCTGCAGAAGAAGGTCAGCTACAGAGCAGCTACTATAAAGCTGGCAGGGATCAGTGTCTTGCTCAAGGATGCTTAAGCAGGGTGAATGCTTACCAACACAGAAGCTTAACCCACCCCCCCGATCTTCCAGCATGAGGGAGGGTGTCCCTTTCACTGTGGCATCCTGCCACCACCAAACACCATGCATCAGTGCTGGCAACAGCGGCTCCGGTCTTACTGATAATTTTTTCCATTCCTATGGGAAGGTTGCAGCAGAGGTTGCAGTGAGGTTACGGCGTGTTATATTTTTGCATAGTATAAAGAAGTGAGGGTGTTTCATAACACTAATTCAATTCCATCCCCATCCTCTTGAATCTGCCACAGAGAGCACAGAGCAGCTCTACACAAGGTGCAGCATATAGTAGTGAAGTAGTGTAAGGTGAGCTGGATGGTAAAATGATCTACCTGCACTTTCAGTGAAATGGAACCTACCACTACTGCTATAGATTTAATTAATCCTACCCAAGCCAGTGTTAAAGGTCCTTTGCGTGGGGCAGTTATCTGAATACACAGTATATACAGTATATTCCCTAATTAAAGGAACTGGAAACAAAACACAAGACAATTTGTCAGGTCATTTTCTGTTCTGTGGTACTGAACTGGCAGCTCCTTTTAAGTGCACTTTACGTACATCTTCAATTTTCTACAGTGTTCTTTTTAATTATTGTTGAAGTGATTTTTATGAACATAGTATTACAATTATTACTTAAATGTTGATTGTGCCAAGGGCCAAAGTTGTCTAATATCATCTCTCTTTGTCTCTCTTGCAGGATCACTACTGATTACCTCCTCACTCTTTCCTGGCTGAATGACATCCACTGCTAACTGTTTCTGTGGGGAAGCCAGGTCTCTGATTGGCTGTTTGGCATAATGTGGAATAATCTTCTCACTGTGTCGCTGAGTCATGCACGAAACATAAAGAGCATCTGAATCCTGTCGTCAAATCGCGCACTTCATTTCTGACAGTCTAAATGACATTTCATTTTCTTTTCACTTCCCACTACAAGCAAAATAAAAACTGACCCGAAGTATAAAAACAAAAACTAGTTTTGGCTCAAGTGCTGCAGTTTTTTTTGTGTTATTTATTCGAGGAGGATTCCACTTGACATATTTTTCTAAACCTGCAACTGATGTTTTAACACCAGTGGTCTTTCACTGAGTACATTATTAATAAACTAGAGCACTTTTATTCAGACTTTTTACAACCCTGAACTCCAAGATAGATAATTAATATGTACTTTCTGTTCCTACACATGCTTCCTTTCTTAAAAAAAAATCATACTATTCTGCTGGTGTAATTTGGCGTCTACTGTTCATATAAATGAGTTGCGGGATGCCCTTGAGGTTAGTGGGATCATCACCCACCAGGAGGGTGAGCTTAGTGCCAGGGAAAGTGATTTTAAACAAGAAAGGAGGACGCCACACAGGGGGTTCTTTCCAATTAGCTACTCCAGCCAGAAACACGCTCGTGCTCATCACACTGTAGTTAATATTACGGCATACACAATTGAAATGAGTGTGATGGCCCTATTTAAAATAATGTTTCGACTCAATCAAGTCAAGTAATGTAAATGTGACTGTAGCCACTGCTGTTCAGTGTTATTTATGCACATTTGACGACACAGTGGGTATCAGGCTCACTATAACATGGTGCATGAGTTAGCTTTATGCTGTCAACAGAAGTTCATATCAGCTTGTGGTAAGCAGATGGAGAAGGACATCGAAGATGCTGTACAGCAACACAGGTGCTATCAGTTATTCTGGCTGATTAGAGCTCTGCTCAGGCTGAAGTTGACTGAAGCTATGTTGGGAATAGATATTATGACACAGACATTGTGGTACGTACTCGGAGAAAGACGCAGGTGGATCTAATGCCATTATAGATGGCTCCAGTCAATTTAGCGATGGGCCAGCAAGCACGGGAGCAGGTAGTGGTAAAAGGACGGTGAGGGAGACTTTCAATCAAACGCAGTCGGCACACTCACTCAGTCAGTCACTCTGTCAAGCGCTGCCATGAGGATGTCTAATGAGCCAAAACAACACCTGTGTGGGTGATCCCTAGGTGTGTTGGGCCTTTAAATAGATTACATAGGTGCATGTGCGTGTAGGAGTAAAGATGGTATTTAGGGAGATCAGCCGAAGCTCAGGGGATATGGATGGCGTCGATGACTGAGCCTACACTGTGAGCTCCATTTCTGCTTTCTCATCCGCTCTCTCTTCTCCTTTGCTCTCCACTCTGTGACCTACGCATCAATCTGGGTCCGCAATCGGCGAGGCTGTTCCAATCAGAGAAATGCAGGTGAGAGGAAATGAGGAGCAGAGAGAGAAGGCTTCCTGAAGAGAGGCTAGATACAAGGTTATTTCCTGTGTATCTTCTTTGTTTTTCTCTGAGAGTAAGACCACTTCACTTCAAACCTGCTTATTGATTGCAAAGCTGCCGTGGTGACAGGGGAGCGAACAACAGCACCGACCGTGGGCGTTGCATCAATCTCACCCGTCCATTATCAAGTAAAAAATAACACGCATGTTAATATGAATATCAAGTGAATCATAAACACACTTTTTCATCCTTTCTACCTCTTTTTTTTTAATTAAGCAGCTTTCATTACAATATCAAAGCTTAAAGTGATGCTTACTGCACCTGTTGCTTTTTGAAAACCACACAAGACTTCATTTAGAGCTTTTATCTCCGCTCTGAAAGATGCCTTGTGTCGCTTCCGTTCTTCCCGCAGTGAAAAGATATTTATTTTCCATCCGTGTTGTTTTCATGTAGTCACAGACTCTGACTCTGGCAATCAATTTATCATAAGTATTGGTGCAGAAAGCCAAATCAGCCACTGCTAGGTTGAAACACTTTAGATATCATTTCTCTATCCTCTATTTGTTTTTCTGCAGAGTGTAAATTCTTCCTTGTGTCTATTGTCCATCCTCAGTGTATATATACAAGATTAATGAGATTTCTTTTGAAAAAAGAACTGTACAAGCAAAGAGTAGCATCATATTCACACATAGGTTTATACATTTTGCTACTGATGTGAGTGGAAACTGACAGACATGATGGTCATGGACGCAATTCAAAGTTATGTATTGATGGATTTCTAGAGGATAGAATCCCTCCTCTTACACAAGATAAAATAAGCAAAACCTTGATGTGACTGATTTTATTTACTTGCTGTTTTGACGGTTTATTGTGTATGTATAGATGTATGGGGCAATTTCAATGTAAAACAAGAATAATATCTCACATGGTAGTTTCATATCTGCCACTCTGAAGGGGAAAACGACTGAAAGAATGAGAGAGAGAGTAATAACATGACGTTCGCAGAAATGAGTCAGTGCAGCCGCGCATCGCATTAGTTCAGCAAAAGCGAGCTCCGAGACAGCCGTACAGGTGACAGGTGATGCAGCTGTGCACCATGGGTAACTGATGCCCCTTAAAAGTGATGCCAGTGAGAGTGAGGGTGTCCTATCTGGGCAATAAGATTCATCCACACATCTTTTTTTATTTGCATTTCTCCCTCAGCTCCTTGCTGTGCTGCATGTAAGTGAAAAATGTGGGAAGTGAATAGGGATGTTACCGTGGTGGGATCCTACATCACAAAGAGGGCATTTTTTTTTATCAAAGTAAAAATAGAAAAAAAGATGTAAGGGGCTTTCAGGTGCATATCACCAGGCGAACTAGTGTTGAGTGCTGTTGTAAGAGATAAATTCCTGTGATTTAAAGGTACAGATATGGCTTGTTGTTGGCTCTGTGGTCAAGAGGAAAAATACAAGCTGTTGACAGCCTTTCAGGGGTAAAGGCCATGGGCTATTAAGACTTGACTTGCAGAAATGGTGTGCCCCAATTTGATCACTTTCAGTCTCTCTCTTCTCTCCGAGCAGGCCATTATGGATTGTCTTCTAAAAGGTTAAGCCATCACCAGTGTAAGAACAAGCATTCAGCACAGCGTCATAGGTTTTATGCAAAGTTATTGTGCTCTGAGATCTCTTACTCTTTGACCCATTTGACGTATTTATTTGTCTTCCGAGCTGCAGCGGTAAGATAAATAGGAGAGAGTTGCGTGTAATAGCATCGCCAGTGTCCTTTCCTCAAAAGAATAGCCAGACATGGCTGCTGCTAATGTGGCTAATTAATGAAAGTGGCATAAAACCCCTGGCTTCAAGCAATGTTATGGCTGATCTGGCAGGGGCAGAGGGAGAGCTGCCCGCTTCTTTATTCCACATTAGTCAAGACCGTGACAACGGCAATAGATCTGGACAAGCTGCAGGTGCGTTTGAAGCAGTTCTTCCTCTTATCCCCGCGGAGCTCTCCTGGTTTGTATTCTAACTTCTAAACTGCAGGGATTAGATTACACCTGAGACGCCAAGCAAGTGCAATTAACTATGTGCTAGGAGAGAAAGTTGAATGAATATCAGTCATTGATCAGTCTTTTTATAGATACAGTCTTCTCCCGACTATAGTGCTAATCTGTGAATTTTAGCAGGCTAACAAAATAACCTGAATGATAAAAATGTTTTCAATTCAATTTGCCCTAAACATCCAAACGCGTGTGGCACGGTCATTGTCAGCATGTTGATGTTGTTGTAGAGGGAGATTTTCTTCCTCCAGTGGGCTCCTGTTTAGCAGTAACCCTCCATGGTTGAGGTTCAGGCCAAAACAGCCTTCACATTGTGAGACATTGTTTAGTGTCTATTATGACTGTTTGTGTCTGGATGGAGCCACTGCTATTATCTGTAGCTTGGGGATCCAGGGTCTTATAGATAAGAGGGTGCAAGAAAAACATAGACTTAGAAAGTAGTGCTCAAATCTGGCTGTAGCAGACTCATTTTTAGTAGTAATGATAAACAGTGTGTGTCTTTTTTTAAACGTTACAGCTTATAAAGAAAACCTTGTTAAATCTGTGAACTTCTTAGTTTAAATGATTCGGCTCTTCAGACTCTTATTCCACTACACAATATTGATGCTATGTAAACAAAATGTCACTGCAGTGTTCATCAACTTCGGCACAAAATCAAGCACCCACACAAACAATCCACTGTTGTGTCTTAAGTATTATGCCATAAACAGGCACGCAAAAAAAAAACAACACAATTTACGTAAGTTACATTGACATGAAACTCCCTTGTATATTTCTAAATGGCTGTATGAATTAGATCCATTACGGTGAGTCCTCCACTGCAGGTGCAGTCTAAAATGGCGATGCAGACCGGCTCCATCAACACCATCATCCCAGACAGTCATGCATTAAAAACAAAAACCGCACTTTCAAAGCAGTGGTGGATAAATCCTTCGCATTTCTACACAAAGCTTTGAAGTCAATGAGACAATCCAGCTCCTAAAGTCTCCATCTATTATCCATAAAATAAAAATAAAGAAACGAAAGCGAGCGCGCAAACACACTTTTTTTTTTGTAATAGTTGTGATTTCAAAAGAGCCTCCCATCTCTCAAAGATTAGATGTGCTGGCTTTACTTTCTCACGAATGCACAATATCTTTTTGATAAATGCCTTGCAGGATGACTGTATGGAGCCAGACTGCCTACACAATATCTCGACTGTAAAATACTGCACTGCATTGCTTTGTACTGTCTGGAACTGTAATATATATGATCTAATACTCATTAAACATTCCCTCTTGTTTTCATTAAGGAAAATTGATAAAGTGCTTTGGAGTATGTCATTTACAACATGGTCTTCATTTAGTGGTCTGCCTATATTCTAATATTGAGAAATGGAGACAAATGAACGGTGACAGAGGGACAATTACCACTGCTATGCCAAATGGCCATATTAAAATGATAACCAGTTATAATCGAGACATCAGGAAAACTGTGACTGCATGACAGAAATGCATTGATCATTTCCCCACATCTCTGTGTTAATAAGATCAAAGATATTGACACTGCACTCAAGAGCCTCAGAGGTTCTCACCACCCAGAATCTGTCCACGGCGACAGCGGCAATTTGTCTCCGGATTGGCGGCGCAGTAATGGCAGGAAAACCAGGGATGGCAAAAGCTCAGAGATGATGTGTTCACCGTCCCTGGAGGTGCGAGAGGATAAATGACCATGTGTGCCCTCCAATTAAGACGCGCAGGCCTACTTCAGAATGGAAATGAGGCATAATTGATATGATTTGTAGGGCCACTCCCCATCTGCAGGGCAAGCTGAGAGCACGTCGTGCAGACACAGCAATCAAAGGGAAAGAGGGGAAAAAAGTCATTTTAAGAAATCTACATTACAGGCACCCACCCCCCTCATAAACCTCAGGAAGATATTGTTAAGATGCTTGTGCTACGGAGGTGAGAGGAAATCTAATCAGAGGTGTGCTGGATTTCGAGCTGTGGCAGATAAAAATTAACACTGTTAGACAAGGTTACAACTGATTTAAAATGGCAGGGCTGAGTGGCGACAGGTTACATAAAATGTCAGTAGCATTACGGCTCATCATTTGGTGGGAACTTTCGAAAGGAGAAGTGTGAATGGAGATTTTCACGACTTCGTGTGCTATCACTTTTCATCACAGCAGATTGTAAAGCCCAATCAATAATCAACTTTTCATGCTGCACCCTTTCAGCGTTGTATTTGTGCTGCTCTTGTAAAATAAGGTGCCCAAGGTCCCCACTCCATCAACACCCCAGTGTTACTTAGCAACGGTGTCCCCAGATGTGGAGACTTTAAACCGTTTTTGTATTTTTTTTCTAAAATCATTATTACTATTCACAAAAGAATCTGAGGAACAATCTAGCAAGTTTCTGGGCGGATATTAGCCATGGCTCAGCTGTGCTCCCTGAGCCAGACAGAGACCCATATTCAAGCAAATATAAAATGGATATATATGTTGTTCTGTTTGTTTATTTAGCATATCATGTGGTAAAAAATTACTGTTTGTCCCTAAACAGTGATTTTCTCTTATGTTTCCCTCATCTTATCTGTTTTTTTGATGTTATTATTATTATTATAGGGACCATTTGAGTTGCATAGTGGCACATCCTGCAAGATTTTATTGCTCTTTGTTTTCCCAGTGCAGTCTGTGCATCGTATCCACAGGTGGAATATTAATAACACAGCTAAAGACCTTTGATGTTTGTAACGTGTATCTCTCAGCACTTTTGCGCGTGAGCAGTTTTGTTTTCCGCCCATTTAGGAGGTGTCTGTTCCTGTTATTTGAACAGTTTGGGGCCAACCTTGGGGATGCAAACACATTTGTACCAAGGTACGGCTGT
>OMNW01003225.1:8013-22209 GCA_900303245.1 Selene dorsalis
TTTGACAGTGTTTCTTAATATATCGCTGCCATGCCAACTTTGTATCACTGGAATGTTCCCAAAAGCATTATTAAAAATGATGTTATTAAATAGGAATCGGTTTCTCTGTTTAATTATGTATTTTAGGTTGTATCTTTGGTTCACTGCCCAGTGATGCAAATGTCATATCCCTTAGTTTTCATGTGTAATTGTAATATATACATTTAATTTAACATTTTATATAATTAAAAATAATTTTGCACATTGCATTTTTTGAGGAAATTTGTTATACAGATTTTCGGTACAAATTAAACCAACTTATGTCATCAACATTGACAGTATGGTGTTTTATTAGTCTCAAAACCCTCACACATTAAAACTACGTGCATGCAAATGATGCACGTGTGCAGAACAGTATTGACAAAGAGAAAACCAATCGGGGATGCTCTGTGAGCTCACTTCTGTGATAAGGACCAGTTCAACCCTCCATGCGTGTTTGTAACTACAAAATGTTGGTTGAATTGAGGAGGTGGGCACAGTGGTTGATTGGTCACTTTCAACACCCACATTGTTCAGCCTGGAGAAAGGCTGACATCACATTTTTGACATGACATTATTGGGTTTCTGTATTGCTAATGGATTTTTTGTGATATATGATATTATCACTAGTAACAACTAGTTTGTGGATATCTGTTGCATTCTGGATTTTAAAAAATGTAACTGGATATCTGAAATTGAAAGCCCAGTACACATGAATGGCCAGTGACATAATTACTCCTAGAAATAGTGACAACTGAGGCTGAAAAATTGCAAACCTCTAAAATGTTCAGATTTTCTGTTCTTCACAGGCATGCACATGGTTTTCTTCTGTATGGTTTTTGAGACCAAGTAAATGCCATGTCGCAGCTATTACTTTCTGTTGTTTACATGTTGCGTGTGTGACACTACTAAATCATTAATCACGTGGTGTTCTTCTTAACTGTGTCCACAGGATCTGTCTAGTGTCTGTAGCAGTCCCACTTCTAGTCCCAAACCCAAGACATCTGGTTTGTCGCCTGCACAGAAGTCCAGTCTGATCACAGCTACACAGCTCCTCAAGACACACATGCAACGCTCTGGCACAGTTCTCACTCATAAACAGGCTCAAGGTTAGTTCACTACCACAACTGTGTATTCATTGAGAACAGACATGTGCACAGTGGCCTTCGTACCGGTGTGTACACAGCCATCGCATTTGCCCCACTTGTTTATGTAAACTGTGGAAAGTGAGTCATTCACCTCAACTTCTGCTGAATTTAGCAAAAGCAAGCTGAGCCGACGGGTGGTATGTGAGATGTGAAAAATGTTTGTAAATACATTTTTAAAAAGAGATTATCACGTCACGACATCTGATGGGGCAAGATGGAACGTGACTGAAATACTCTCCTCTCATCTTCTTGTCTCTTCTCTTGCTACAACTTTCCTTTCCGGCTTTTTTCCAATTCGTTCCAGCTCAGTTTGCTGCTTTTATGAAACAAAACATGCTTGTGAGGAAAAATCTTCCTCCTGGCACCCCTCCTTGTATTTTTGGTAAGTGTCTATCCCTCTTCCTTTCTCTTTCCTCTGTCTCTTTTCACTCCTTTCTTTGATTCAATTTCTCTAATTTTATATGAATGTCACTTACTAAAATACTGCACTGCACTAAAACACCCAGTGTCATGCTTGCAATTTTACATTTTATAAACTCAGAATAGTAAAACTTATATCGCGGAGCTCATTTTAAAACAGGTGTACATTACAGACAATGGAGAGTTGTGTAAAAATGTGAAATGTGGACTTAAAATGAATGTTGACATAACACAAGGACCAGCCCTGCAAGGTTCATGTCACCTCAGCAGTCTGTTCAACAGCTGTGTTTGTGTGTTTGTCTGCAGTGCCAGTGACCAGTGATCAGATGGAGGGTCTTGACAGAGATGAACTGAGGTCCCATGGCAAGAGGAGACAGACACCCAGTCCCACGCCAAGCAAAGCCTCCAAAAGAGCCAAGATCAAGGTGACCATTGTTTCCCAAAGCGAATCAGCAGGGGGCGCCATCAGTCCTGCTGCACAGGAAGGTACACAACCTGGTATTCTTACTCATTACTTCTATATGAAACTATATTAGCAGTAGTTAGATATATACATGGCTTTATTAAACACTGAGAAAACCTCCCTGTTATATTTTTGGGGTGGTTTGAGTAACAGTACTATCCCAAGTCTGTCCTGTTTTTTTTTTTTTGACTTGTGGTTTGATAAAATCAGTAGGGGCCAGACAGGATGGAAAAAGTCAGAATTTCTGAGCAGCTAACCTTCATACAGATCTCTATCTATGGAATGATAATGAGAGTTACATGTTTTTGTGTGGTTTGCAGTGCAAAGTGAAAGACTTTCAAAACCTCAAACTCCTGAAAAAGTATGATACCTGTAACTAGAGATGTTCTGATACCATTTTTTCCTTCCCGATACTGATTCCAATACTTGTGCTGTGGGTATCGGCCGATACCAAGTACCGATGCCAATATCAATGTATTATTAAAAAAATCATATATATATACACACACACACACATATATATTTATGTGTATGGATGTGACATAATTATTATTGTTGTAAGGCCTGGTTCAGGCATAAATGAATACACCAAAAGAAAGCCATAATTTCTTTCATCGTCTAGTTTGACAGTCAGCACAACTCAAAAGAACATGTTATCTAGGAATAAATTACAATTCCTTCAAAAACTGCTAAAGTGCAGCCACAGCAGATGTTTTCACACAGTGAAACATGTGATACATGTTTCATTTTTTAGCTCGTACACGTTTGTTTTCACTTGGGTCCAAATGCTGCACCACTAGCAGAGCGTCACGTTTCTATGACAGCTGACCAGAAAGACGGACAGTACCTCATGTTTACATGACGCCCAATTGTAAAAATGAAACTTTGAGAAGAAACGCTAAACTTTAATAATGGAGACACATGTATACAAGTACGTGGGTTATTTGTAGTGCTGGTCATTTTGTTTTATAAACGTACTGCCTCAGAGTTCAACTGTAGCTGCGCTAACGGAGCTAACTGGTAAACAGATACACGTGTGTAATACACGTTGCATAGGATCAGTGCCTGGACTCCAGTACTAGCTGATACCGATGCCAGCATTTTAGTATCGGAGGAATTTCCAATACTGGTATTGGAATCGGAACAACTCTACCTGTAACACATGATTATCCGCCTAAGACAATCACTTGAACCGTCTTCTTCCAAGGAGAAATAACTGACTACTGATATTCCCCTCTTTCCAAGCAGTGGGTGTCTCTGGAAAGCCCTTGACAGTGACAGTGGGACAGACTGTGGCCGGAGCCAAGGAACTCTCTGGACTTCTAACAGGCCAGCGGTAAGACAGTCAGCCTTGATACACACAGGCATATTCAGTGTAGAGTGCTTAAACCCCTAACCCACACCCCCTCCCACCCTATTGGACAACAGTGTGTCTGGTGCAGAGGGATTGATGAGTGGTGTACTCAAGAGTTTGGGAGCTGAGTGATGGCCAAACAGCACTTGCTGGGGTAGCTCCTGAGTAGATTGGTGGTTATGTGTGTCACTGCAGGTCTGGTAGTCTCTCAGAGGTGTCTGGTGCCCTGTCCCCAGGCTCCAGCTCATTCAACAGCGTGCAACCTTGCATGGTGTCAGGGTCCTCCACACCAGTCCAGGCGCAAGCTCCGGCTACTGCCCAAGGTATCTCTGTCCTGTCCTGCCCTGCACGCCTGTTTGCACTCTCAACTGTGCAGCTAATCTCAGCGCAGTCGCCTCAAACACAGTGCAGTTCTAACCGCTTTGTAGTCAGATCAAAGATTTGAACACTGGATGAGAACAGTGTGTGAGGACAACATAATTAAGCAAACATTATCATTGATCACCTCTTGCGCCATTGCTGTCTTTTGCTGTCCCAAACCTTACCCTTTGGACATGACTCATGGTGTGTTTGTGCGCGTGTGTGTGTGTCCATCTAGTTTAGGCTTGTGGGAGGATTGGGTGGGATAATTTTGTACAAGTAGTATTTGTTGTGTTTGTACTTCTTTGGTATTGAGTTCACCTGAATTTCAGCTTGATTGATTGTCTCTGTGTTTTTGTACAGCGCCTTCCGCCAGCAGTCTGCTACAAGGCCTAAGTTTCAGTCTTCAGGAGATTATCACCAAACCCCCTAGCCTGCCGTCCGCAGCAGCCAACACAGGCAGCACCCAGGTACGTCCAGAGACCATAATAAATTTTACCTGTTCTAGGTTCATTCATATTGAAACGTAGAGAACCATTAGTTCAAGTCTGTAAATAGTGTGTATCAGAAAATTAACATTGCAACAGCAAAGGCAGCAGATACCACACTCTGATATCTCTCTTTGGACACAGGTGAAGATATTGTAAACTTGGTTGCCCATTCAGTCGGTTCACCTATCTTAAAGTAAGATAGGTGAAGTCCTATCTTACTACTGCAGTCCTAAAATAAATCCTACCTTCATGAAAGATATGTGTAATCAGTGTAAACTGTGATCCAGCTGTACTTTGTGTAGCTTGTTCTTTTGAATTATACTATTACACTCAAAGTGGTTTCAAATATTTTGTCCACTCTATTTAGATCAATAAGGGTTGACTAAATTTAACTAATACATAAGAGTTATCTTGGTGTCCCTAGAGAAGGCCAACTCAATCATACGCTCAACAGAAAATGTGCAGACTTGGTTATAAAAACTCACTGATGGGAGGAAAAATCCATCCCCATGAGGAAACCTTGAACTATTTGTTTGTCTTCTCCTCCTCCATCCGTAGGCGGTTTGTGGGAAGCCCCAGGGTCAGGTCCTGAGCTCCGTCGGTACCAGTAGCAGTACTCTGCTCCGGGCGGTGCCTGTGGTCACCACAGGAGGAGTGGCTAAAACCACTGCCATCCACCAGCTGCTCACCAATGGCGGGCTGGCCAAACTTGCCAGCAGCTTGCCTGGCTTGGCGCACATCACCAATCAGACTGCTGGTATGTCTCGAACTGCCAAAACACGACGGCCACGTTGAATGCCCAGAGTTCATTCATCCTTCGTTTTGGAAACAGTAGATTAGGATGTCTGTAGGCCAGGGAAGATTGTCGCAGTAGAGGATCGTAGAGGACAGCTCTGTCGACTTGTGTAGATAGTTTCCCTGGAAGAGCCTGACTGAGTCAGACGTGTAGCTGTACAACATCCTTGGGCAGCAGCATACATGCTTTGTGTTCATGTGTAAATAGAACCTTATGGGAGATATAAGGTCAACTTTATGGTTGAGTTCACTGCTTTTATTTGATACATAATGTTTATGTAGAAATGGATGCAAATGTAAAATATATATGTATGAAGCCATTGGATACAGAAGCATTGTGAATCAAGTCAAGACCAATCTGTCATTTCATGTTTGTGTTGATTTTTGTTTGCCTCTTCAAGTGGTAACATTTTGCAAATCCTTCCATTCAATCACCTGCTTATAATCTCCATCAATATGAAAGCTCACGTCTTACAGAGGAGTGTTGGAAAGCAATAACAGTATTAGGTAGTATGGCCTTGCCCGAGCTCTGTTATTGTTTTTAAAATAAAGACTGGAATCAAACATGTTTTCATTGCTCCTGTATTTTCTTTCTTTTGGTGTCAATCAGTTGTATTTCTCACCTCCCCCCTCCTCGCTCAACTAAACCTCCAAAATTTCTTTTATTTCTCATTGTGTTGATTGTCCGACACCCTGCTATTTCTTTATGTTGTTTATCTAACCACAAAGCAGAATAGACCATTTGTCCATCACAGCTTTTGTGGCAAAGTCAATCTCAGTGTATTTTGCAGATTAGCATGTCTAGCTGATGAGCAGTTTTGTCTGTCTGTTGTCAGTTGGGCAGAAAGCCCCCACTTCTATAACGGTGACACTTCGAGGAGCACAGCCTGGTAGAGTGGGATCTCTCAGCCAAGTTGGTGAGGTTGTGCCACCAGCTCGTACCCATGAGCCCAAGGTGTGTCTCGTTAAAGTGTCAGGTGCAATTTACATGGACCTTTTATTTTCTTACTTGCTATTGTCTTTCAACATGATGATAGATGTCATTCATTGTATTGGATAACGAATAACAAAGATGCTCTAAACACTTATGTGCGTAGTGTAATGTGCATTGTAAGTTAAACTCACAAATGAGCTATTAATGCAAACACTGAGGATTATAAATGTGTAAACAAAATCTGATTTTAATTGTTATTTAAAATGACAGAGTTTTATTGCAGCTGTTTTCTTAAATGCCAACTTATTAGAAAGTGACAAATATTTGGGCAGAACAGATATGGTTAAGTAGTCATTTTTCATATTTTGAAATCAAATAAGGAGTAGGAGTTCAAATAAACTGACATGACTGCAGAGTAAACGTGATTTTCTCTGTGAAGTAATTTCTTGATCAATCTAAATACGAAGCATAATACAATAGGAGGTTGCTTCTCTGATAATGTTCATCTGATCTGATTAAAAATATACCTACACTTTTATTGAACACACCATGCATGCTCTGTTCTACAAGCACAGATATATCATAGAGTAAATGTCAAGCAGTTCTTTGTCTTTATAACTTTAATATAAATAGGTTTGAGTTAATTAATTTTACTGTGCCCTTTTGCTGCAGTGAAAATCTCAGCTCACGGTCTCCATGTGGTGATACACCTGATGTGAACTGGTGCAGGCATCTGGGAACCACAGCCCGCTGATGAAACTATTCTCCCTGTAATGTTGTATCCACCGTGCCACCAAAATGAGCAGAACACTTGCATCACATCCTCCAGACGACTCTTCTGTTGATGTGATTGGAAAAGGCCTGGGAATCACTGTCAGTAATGGCTTAGCTGCTACCATGCTTAACCTCTGTGGACATAAGAGTAGCACTGCTCATGCAGTTACTGTGGACTTCATGCTACAATCTGTGCTCTCTTTTTTTACTCTTAACTTTAATAAACAAATGTTGACAGCAGAATGATCACATCATCCCTTAGGGAAGAAATTATACCATGTGAGGATAAAATGCAATTTTGCCAGGCTGTGATAATCCAACCATAAAAGGACTGAAGTGCATCTCTTGTTGCTGACAATATACTTACAGTGTATTACAACAGCTTTTAGCTTTTTCTGAGTGTATATTGAGTTTAAAAAAAAAAACCCTTATCTTCATCTGTGATATGATAACTGTATTATTAACATGAATATGTGTCCAGCATTTTGCTGTCACAGCCGGGTATATATCGGAATATCCCATATTTGTGTGTCATTTCTCTTTTCACCACTCTTTACTCATATGTCTGAAGCGAGGCAGAGCAACAACTGCATTTCAAAGTTACAAGTCAGCATTGGTCATAAGCATGTTAATGCACAGCCACAGTATATTGTCAAGGATACCTCCTGCACCTGTGCAATGCTCACTTTGAACTGTTCTGTGCACACACATAGCAGTGATACATGAGCAGGTCATGTCAGTAGTATTTCTGATGAAGAGTTTTTGTTACATTTCCTCTATAATATCATATTTATAGTCCAAACTACTGTATGAGACAATATTCTCCACCTGCGCTATGTGCTATACTTCACTGTATAAGGATCTTTTGTCTGACACTGCCACAGTAAGAAAAACTTATTTGCCAGATGTCGGTCGACTTTGTCCCTTGTTGCTTATCTAAATATTTGGTTCTGTGTTCAAACCTTGTTGCATTGAGCAAGCTGAGAGACTCCTCTTATTCAAAATATAATGAAGGGGATTATGCTCATGCATGATACTTATACTGCTGTGTTTACAGCAGCAGCATAGATACAGCCCACTCATCTCAATAGACATCCTGTCTAAATGTCCTGAATTCCTCACATACGCAGAAGTCTGATAAGATAGAGGAGGGAGTGTGTCACTTTCCTCTTGTAAGCCAGAATTTGTTTGTAATGGGCAGGGAAAGGATAACTGATGCCTGTCACACAGAGAACAACAGAGCTGCTGGCATTAGCAGCACCAGTGGATATTCAGGCAGTACATTAGAACTCTTCATTCAGTTTCCTCTGCTGCTCAGTTTTTGTCACTCAGAAATAAGTATGATGTGCATGGAATCTGGTGAGACTGATATGGGCATATCAGCTTTGTCAAGTGAGATATTGTGCCAGATCAATAAACCCTGAAGCATAGAATGGTCTCTGCATCTGACAACAGCACTACTAAGATGTCTAAATCTGAATATAGACCACAACTAGTCTATAATGGGGAGCCTTAAAGTAGGACCATTCCTACTGAATATAGTGGACATTGTGTGGTGTTACCAGTAATATAATTTACATTGCTATAAGTCAGATGTGCAGGTTTGCCTGTGTACTTTAAACTAGAGCTGACTACAGTTAATAAAAATATATATACTTGTGTTTATTTACACTGTTTATTTTTATTTATAAGTGCTAAATAAAAGCAAAGTAAATGTAAATGAAATGCCTCAGCAATCATATATAATTGATATCGTAAGTAAATGTAGGCATCGCAGGTGGGCAGTGTGTAGTTATGAGAACCTGAAGCATCACTGCCAGAAAATGTAACTGTATCAAACAAAATCTTTTTGAAGTGAATGTACTTTTGGATTTACAGTCTCTGCGTATAAAGTTTGGTAAATCGCCAACAGGTGGCGCTGTAATCACTTCAACTGGCCCGAGATAAAGCCCTTTCACTTCACAAAGGTCAAGCAGCCGGTGTGTTTGTTTGTTTGTTTATTTATTTGTTTATTTATATATTGCGCGCGCGCGTGCTTGTGCTAGTGCGAGAGAATGGAGATAGCGCACGTGAGGGCGACCGTGCATGCGTAAACAGTGCGCGTTTCAGCGAGGCTATCTCGTGCGCTCGCGTGTGTTAAACGTAGCAAAAAAGACACGGGAGAAGGAGAAAGACAGAAAGAAAGAGAGAGACTACAGTGCAGGGTGGTGTTTAGATGTTAGTGTAAAATGACAGGACTGTAAATTGTCATGTAAGTGCAGTTTAATTTAGCCTTGTGAATTGTAGCTATAGGCCTCCTTAGAGTCAGTGAGAGTCACGGGTCACTTTTCTTTCCTGGGACGATAAATATGATCTCATCTCTACTCCAGTCAATTAAATACTGAATATGGGCCCTTCAGTGTAAACAGAGGACAGCGGGGACAGACCAGGGGACACATCACTTCAGTTTTCACTCCCCACAAAGACATTCAACCAAACTGGTCCACCTCGGCTCTCCGCGGACCCGTGACGGACCGACGGGAGCGCAGTAAACATCACCGCCGAGGAGTAAAGCGGCATTTTCACCGCCATATCATCAAAGTTTGTGGGTCAGTACTTGCAGCAGCCCGGAGCTCCGGCTGGGAGAGAGAAATCACTGCCCCCAGAGCCAAGAAGACACCGGAGAGAGGCTGGATTTAAAACCCGCCCTCCGGAGAGATCTCGTTTCCCCCCCAAAAAAACCTCCCATTTTTTTCTCTCTCTCTTTTTCTCTTTCTCACTCACTCACTCACTCACTCTTCTCTCTCTCTCTTTCCCTCTGTCCCTCTCTCGTCCCTCTCTCTTCCTTCACCTTTATCCCTCGCTTTTCGCCGTTTCCCCCACCACAATCATGGATCTCACGGCGAGATGTTTGCTCCTTCTGTCCTGTCTCGGCGTGATATTGGCGATTGATTTGGAGGCGATTGATCCAGGCTACTATGTGGAGCCCAGTGCCACATCAGAGGCGATCGACTATAAGGATCCCTGTAAAGCTGGTGAGATTTCCCCACTCTTTGTAGTACGCTGTGCCTTATTTATGTGGAGGTAAAAACATGCCACGACTCTGTGGAGCTTGCTCCGATCAGCCACAGAAACGCTTTGAGAGAGATGACAGTAGTAGATGTAGTTTTTAAAAGGCTTAAGGGAACATAATGTGCATTTGTTTCGTACTGAGTGACATAGTTTCTGCAGTTTAAAATATCTGAAGCACACACTCGCCCAGTGTAAGCCAGATCACACAACTGTGGGCATGAAAATGAAAAGAGATGAGTCTGAATACCTTTCAAGGAGACATAAAAAGTTTTGGTTTAAGAGCTTGTTGAAAAGTTACAGCCTTCTGTTTGCGGCAAATGCACTTTTAATTCTCTAAACCATGATCATGTAGTTCCTGCTGGCTGTCTCTGCTGGAGCTATGATTACAGAAAAAGTCTGAGCTGCAGGGAAAACAAAGGATTTCTGCACCTTGATTTTTAAGACTTCTGCTCCCTTTCTGGTTGCTTTATGTCACTGCACAAATAGTCTTTTTTTCCACCGGCTGTTCACAGGCCACTAAAACAAAGTGGAGGAGGGGAGAGGGAGAGGAGTACAGTGAAGCTTGGAGAGTGGAGAAATTGTGCACACATTATTCAATTGGCGGTTGTTTTATGGCTCAAAGTAGAAATGTGTCTGCTTCTTTCTGCTGTGGAGGGACCTGCATATTTTCCCAGTATTTGGCCAAAGCATATCAGACTTGTCATTGTAATCTTTTTTTTCTGTACTGTGAACTCACTGTCTTGCCAAATCCCTTTGGGGGAGTTTGAACAGATTGTGTTTTCCATCTGGTGAAAGTATTCAGGTTACAGATACAGAGAGTTGGCTTGAGTCAAAATGACCTCCACAGTCCTGGAAGTACGGACTGATTTGGCATTTGACAAATTCTGATGTGGCAGCCGATTATAAAGCACAGCTCAGCTCTTCAGCTCTCAGCTGCCCGCCTATCTGTTTTCTTCATCATTCGCCTGGGAAGTGAGAAGAGAAGTGTCAAGGGAGATGTAAATATGGTTCTTTAGGAGTGTTGTGGGTTTTACATAAACATGACAGAGGTCAGGCCGCAGATGAACCATGTCCCGAGTACAAGCCAGCGAAGATGTTGCTTCTTGTTTACATTGAGTCATTCAAGTGGTCATACTAGATTGTTTTACATCACTAGTGTGAATTTATGGGACGCTGACGTGGTGTTCAGATGACTCCTTAAGACTGAGAGGTAAACTGATGGAGGGCCGATGACGTTGTGTTTATATTAATCTTGTGCTGTTTTCAAGAATTTGTTGATATTAGTGGAAATGTCTCAGCGGGGACATTCCCACTCTAATCCCATGTCATAATTGGTGTGTCTTTTGTCTCTGACGCAGAATCCAGTTCTGAGTGTCTTTTGAGTAGAGAATAGTTTTGTTTATGGTTTCCTCTGGGCACGTCTGCAGACAGGTGGTTGGGAGACGGTCACAAGTACAAACTCCCACTCTCTTAACCCTCCCAGTCTTCAGCTCTTCCAACACCCACCTGCTTTTCTCCTTCCTACTAAGCAGCAAAATGTCCAAGATCTCTCAGTTCTCCCTTTAACTCCTCACTCCTCCTCACTCAGTTGATACATCAGAGACAAAATTGTCCACTATAGTTAATTCCATACTAGCATCAGTAGACCCAGGTAAAGAGTTGATGTTTCGTGGGTTATTGATTTTCTCCATTTGATCGCGTTCTGTGGCCTTGAGATCAGCATTTTAGTGTCACGCTGCTTCCGCTGGGGAAAATGCCTATGGCCGTGTGGAGTGTATAATGCAACAGAGGAGCTCTGTGAGGAGGGCATTTCAGGTTTGTCCTCTGTAGAGCTGTCCTTGCTTAACACTGCTTAAACAGCAGTTTTGTTTTCAGTTGATAAGGGGATGCATGTGTGAAATTGTTTTTCTGATGGTCTCTTGAAAGTGAATGTAATGACTCCCATTTAGGTGCTTGAGGATAACAAGATGACTGGAGAATATTGTTTTCATACTCTGCTAATTTGTGATGGATAATCAGTTGGCTAATTGTCCAAGTGGTGACTGTTTCATTTCATTTCCTCAGTACTCTGCTTTTAAAATGCACTCAGGGAGTTCTTCATTTCTTACCACAACTCATTCTGCTACTCCTCCCTAGTTTAACCACAAGAAGACAAATCCTTCAAAAATGTTCACATTTACAGAGAATTAAATAACTCATCGCTGTACCAGACATGAAAGAAATGTGCATTGATTGGACTGAGCAGTGCAATAACACTGAAGCAATGCCATCTATTTAGGAAGTTAACCAGTGGAAAATTCCTTAGTTTGCAGAACTCCAAACTTGGCAGCATCCCAGGAAGTCATTTAAGACTGTAACAACCCACTGAGATTAGATCCACTCATTTTCAAAATGAAAAATGGATGAGAACCAGTCACGCTCATTGTCTTCTCTGCTTGAATTAAAATCACGAGGGAAGTCACCGGGTTGACGTGCGTGTACATTAATACGTGAAGCCGACATCTTTATCTGCTGCAGACTCCTGTGACAGCATTGTCTCTCACGCGGACGAGCGTGTTCAAGTTTAAAATACATTCATCTGCATTCGAGCCCCTGTGCTGCCATGACCTCAGCTGCAGACAGGGCAACCTGAACACACCCTTCATCTCTTGTCCCCTCTTATGCAAGTGGTTTTCTCATCTCCCTGGGCCCCCCAGCTCTCTCCTCTGACTGGCTCAAACACTTCTCGCAGACTGTAGGTCATTCACCTCGTGCCAAAGGAAAGCACGACTGCAAGGTGGAGCACAGGCCAGTCACTCTGTGCCACACCAGCCCAGGTGAGGTGAGTGCAGGCCATTCATGAGGGGGCTTGGTGGGTTATCCCGAGTCTGCTTCCTGCCTCTGGAGAATCTGTTGCTGTCAAAAGAGCCTTCTGTGAATCCTCTTGCAGCTCTGTCAGACTTTGACTTTGATCTGGTCATGTAAAATACTACAGTTGGATTTATTTTGATAACAATAATTTAGAAAAGCTACTCTGGCCTACTACATTATAATTACTCATTAAACGGTCATGTCAAGTCAAGTTGATCCAACCAGGTCCTTTGTGAATCCCCCCCCTTTCACCAAATTGTAAATTTTGGGTTTATTTGTGTCTTTGTGGTTTGTTCATGGCAGCTCAAAACAGATGATCGTTCCCCAGCTCCATCCCTCAGTCCCGGCTCTAGCAATGTGATGGGCCTGTTGAATTTCATGATTGGGCCTTCAAGCAACACTTAAACAGATGCTTTTCTTTTATCATGGAATCCAGGCTGCATAGCTGAACCCACACTGTCTTTTTTTAAATTACAGGACCCCTGCCATTTCTCTCTCTGCGGGGTTCGGGTGATTACGGAGCTGATCTATTGGCCTGATCTGTGTGCATTAGTCTGAGCAATAAGTTTGTCATCAGAGCTAAGTAATAACTAATCTTGCATTACATTAATACCTGGGTTCAGAGCCTAAATGAAAACAAATGCATTGGGAAAAAGCTAATTTGAACGACTGAAAGGATGGCCAATTAGCTTGCAATACTGAGCGTCTTAACAGTCACTTCTTGATGATTAACTGATGATTTTCCTAAATAATTAATCAGTGCAGTCAGTGCTCATATGGAAGAGCCCTCTTTTCTGCTCCATCCACCTGTAGTGAATACATACGGTGTGTTCTTCAGCAGCAGATAGCTGTTATTTATGGAAAGTGTTGAGGGTTGAATCTCTTCCAGATTTAGTTCATCCACAAACCCATTTAAACTTTGCTTTGGACATCTGTTCTGAGAAAACCTGCTGTTTCCTCACGCCAGCCTGTGTGAGTATGTGTTACTGGGCTGTCTAACCCAAAAATATAATGTCTGGGTGCCCAAAATAAGTTTTGTCAAAGGTGAAAATCCCTGCAATGTGGCGAAAAAAATCAGCTGTGTGAGGAGCTGCTGACATCAAAATAGACAAATTGCAGGTGAGCTGATGAGTCATTAGAGGTGGTTAGACTGGGAGTAGGGTATATCAGTAATCGGTGGCAGGAATGAGCTGGGAAATCCAATCTGCTAATGGGCTTGATGGAGTGTGAAATGCTAAAGGGGCGTCAGTCTCTTGCTGTGTGCCCTTTGCAGATGAAACTGCTCTCATCTTGTCAATAAGATTGAAACTGTAATGTAGTGACAGTAACTTGGCCTTGATCAGCTGTGGCTATTGAGACCTCAGACTTTTATTGGAAAATAATTGCTCAAATATCAGGTTGTAGCTGGAGACTTTGCCAGAACCTTGTTTCTAATTATACCTTAGTTACCTTTTTGAAAATGAGCAGACAAGCTGAGTTTCTCTCTCTCTCTCTCTCTCTCTCTCTCTCTCTCTCTCTCTCTCTCTCTCTCTCTCTCT